>CAAKHC010019383.1:20084-27236 GCA_901007825.1 Macroramphosus scolopax | reverse complement strand
AAAAAAAAATTTTCCCCCCCCCCCCCCTCACACACACACACACACACACACACTGAGATTGGGCTTCTGTTTGCATAAAGGCAGAATTCTACCAGTGTAACAATCATAAAGACCAAATCAGCTGTAAAGACAAAGATAGAGTTTTTCATATCCCCAAACAATCACTGAAAACATCTCAAGAGCAACTTCAATGTACGTGAACAAAGTCATCCAGACGAATAGAAACCCCTCGCTTTCATTTATAACAAACACAACACATATTTCAGAGGCAGGCTGAGTAAACAAATTGATGTCTGCTTGTGTTAAGTTAGTGAAAAGGCGAGCAGACATAAAGACGTTCAGGCAGACTTGAACTTCAGAGTTAAATGCACGTTTGTTTTTCTGTTACAAATGATTCTCCTTCGTCTAAATTCTGACCAAGATGAGAAGGTTTATCTCTGGAAAAATTACTTTAGAGCATTGGACTCCTTCATTGTAATGGCTGAACAAGCCATTGACATCCTGTTCACATCTTTCTGCTTTTCATACACAAATATATCCCCAGAATGGATGTTGTTTGTTTGACTGCTACATGAGAAAGAGGCTGAATGAAGCATGTTAGTGTGCAAGTGTTTGTCTATTTCTAGTAAACACAAACTATCACTAAAGTCGGTGGGAAACTGATTCGTTCTGCAGGTATTTGATAATAATCCAAAAGATATTGGACATTTTTTTTTCTTAATTAGAAGTTGAGAGTTCTATCAAATAATTAGGATTCATAATGAGGAGGACATGATTTGATTTTTGTAAATTTATTCAAATGATAAGACAGGAAAATCATTTGAGCCAGTTTATCAATTAGATGTGAAAACTTCAGTGGCTGCAGAAGTAAACACATTCTTTAACCCCAGTAGAAGTACAGATGCTCGTGTAAAGAAGACACTAGTGCTTACTGAACTATATGTGTCAGATATAACTGTATATACTGAAATGGAAAATAAGTATACAAGTGCAAAAAATAAATCTACCTGCTGTTCTTGGTGAATTAGAGGATTTGTTAGTCGTTTTAAACACACACACACACACACACACACAGTAAACTCACCATTACTAAGGAAAACACCAGATTAGCTATTAGTAACAACTGAATACACAACCGTTACCTCTACAGTTCTACAGTATGTTTTATCAGATTTGACACAGAATTCTAATTTGGCAGCGGTTTTTAGTTTTTCACACGACCCAACACATCCGTCCAGACCCGTTCCTATAGCGACCACGTCAAACATCGATGGCGATGAATGTCCTGCCGGCCTGAATCTGCTCAGTTGGCATGTCACTACTAGTTCTCCCTGGACACCATGTAACATACATACTTCCTCCCAAACACTGTTTCATGTTGTCATATGTTTTATGTTGTTTCCTTCTTGTTTGCGTGTGACGTGCGTGCACCATTTGTTTTGATGTTGGAAAGGAGCTCATTGATGCAGAAATAACAATAACCGATAATCTGCTCACAAGCATTATAAAATGTAAGGTAGGGAGTACAAGTAGAAAGTTGTGAGAAAAAATAGATATCTAAGTAAAATAAGAACAGTAATGAAGTATTTATACTTTGTTACTTCCCGCCTCTGCAAACCTTTGACAAGGCGGTGACAGTAAAAAGCAACAAAGTCATTAGTATTTGTTCTCTGGACTCTCTCGCGTTCAACGCCATATTAGTTTTGCAGGTATTAAGTGATCAACAATAGAATTGAAAATCACTCCATATAAAACTTGTATTATGTTTCCGTCTGCAAAAGTGGTGGACCAATAGACACGACTGTCCTTAGAGCCAACCAACAAGCCAAGCTGAAAATCACAATTACATTTTTACCCCACAGGATTTATTACAATAAGAAAGAACACTTGTGCTGCCGAGCCAGACATTTCTCCTGGTGCTAATTCAAGCCAGAGATATAGCCTTGCATTTTCATTGCTGTGGTGACATAGAAATGTTTAATTTGTGACATCGCCACCCTGAAGGGTTGATGCTAATCTCTTCAAGGGTACGACAGAGAATCACACCAGCATATTTCATTCAGGGAATGAAATGAAAGGTGTGTGCACATGCTGCAGGCATCGTGAAGAACTGAGTGAATTCCCAACTCTGTTTTCTGTCAATTCATTTGCCGTGAGCACTTTTACTTTATTGATTATGTAATAATCAATCATTATTACTGCTTAACTGCAGCTCACGCAGCTGGCATCCTTGAACATCTAACCATGTGCTTATGATATTGATGTGGCCTTAAGCTTATTCAGTGTTTGCGTTGCGTCATATCTCTGGATGGTTTGTCTGCTGAGGACTGATTTCAATGAAATAGCAATAAAAGCTGACTTGAAAAGTTGACAAGACGAAAACAGGATGAGCGTACAGAGGGGAAATGAAACCCAGTGCAGTGACCTTGGTAAGAATGTCAATCAAATCAATTATCATACTAGATAGTAGCTCAATTATTTCCTTATTGTCATTGCAGTATATAATATATAACATAAGCCAAAGTGCAGGTTGATTAATTGCACAACTGAGCGTTTACAAAAAGGATAAGATGTCTTGTGGTTAGACATCAAAGCAACACAACGAAGGGAGGTAGTTAGGAAAAATAATGGAACAAAATCAACATTTGTCCGCACTTAGAATGAGCTCCTGCATGAAGGGTTAAACTACCTGACGGTGAAAATGAGCATGCAGGATAATGATACAGAGGACAGAGGGAGGGAGACAAAGGGGGATGATACTGGTCGAGCAGAGCAGCACCAGGAGGGCTGTGAGGCACTGTGGTAAAAAGAAGAGTCAGCAGACCAGAGAAGCTGTAAATGAGGGAGTAATGAAGCTGTGCAGGCGGGGGCAGGTGATCTATAATGAATGAAGCTGAGACGGGAGGAGCAAGAGGCTGTTAGCTGGGCTCTGCTTCATCTATAGTAAACACATGACCAGTTGGAGAACATCTGACCGACCTGGAGGAGAGGCACGGTGCAGGGAATGTTTGGCTTCAGGTTTAATGATGTTTCCAACCGGGTCTGAGCGCAACACAAAGAATGTGCTCATGTGATTTTGCAGTCGAAATAACAACCAGTATTTTCCTACAAAACAGCCCTATAGCAGAATACCAATATGTGTTATAGAGGACCATGTATAGGTGGACAAAACAGATTCAAGACATCCACACACAAAGATCAATAGTAACTAATAATGAGTTTAGAGAGAGTTAAGACAGTTCTTCCCCCCAGGAAGCCCTGCCTCCTGTAATCAGAAGGTTTCCGGTTCGATCCCCAGATTCCCCGAGGATCGTGTCGAAGTGTCCTCCTGATGCTGTGTCATCAGTGTATGAATGTGTATGAATGTTCCAGCATGCGTGTGAATGTATGTTAGTGTGAACGGGTGAATGAGTCAACATTATAAAGCACTTTGATTGCCATTAAAGGCAACTGAAAGGCACCATTTACTGTGTCACTTCTTAAGGAACAAAGAGGGAGAACAAGGGAAGGAGGACTGGCCCCTTAAAATGAATCACTTTAAATACAGACACTGACTGCGACATTAAACTGTAAAGGGGGGCGTACAGAGAAAAGGCTCGCTGTTCATATTCCTGTCAATGAGAGCCGGGAGATGGATGCTTCGCTAAAGATCCGAGAACTTTGGTGAAGAGATCTTTTTTTGCTTCAGTACCGTACGGTATCGACACCATTGCCCAGTCTTAAGGTTAACCTGCAGTCTTGACTGGATCGTGCAAATGAGAAACTCATGGTTGCAAATGAGAATCAATTATCCATCTCCAGGCTGCAAACTCCCCCACCAACTCAACCTGCCTCCTGCAGCACAGTTTCTTGCACTATGTTGACCTCGAATGTTGAGCTTATCTTTGCAATGAGTTAATATTAGACTTATTGGAAAGCCAGTTGCATCTCAGACAGGCGCCACAATGAAGATAAGGATCCAATACAAATGTGTTAGATGCTTAACTGCAGACATTTTCAACAATAAAATCATCGTAGCAACTTTGCAGCTGTGTCGTACCCAAAGGATTTAATGCGGGTTCAAAGACATTATGCATGACAGAGACAAATTAACCGGAACAATATTATCTCCATATGTATATATTCATAAGTACAACCAAACTAAAAACACACAAACTTAGTTCGTATGCACACACAACGCCAGAGGTTACAATGATAATGTGCAATAAGAACATTCAAGAAAGCTCCTGCAGCACGTTGGCAGAGACAGCAGGCTCTGTATAGGTCAGACAGGGTTATATACATGTAAGGTACTCTAATGGCCCCAAATCAAACAGCACTCTCTGCCAGCATGTCTTCATGCTTTCTTACTCTTCATCTGGGTTTAGTGAGTAAATAAAAACAGCACCTTTTGGTAGCTGACAATCAAACCCTGACTAACTGAACACTAAAAGCACCACAGGTGTTTAAACTACCAGATAATCAGACTGTAACAAAAAAAAAAAAATGTGGGTTGATAAAATGTTCGCTGTGATCCCATTTCAACTTTTAAGTGGCTCATTTACATAGAATGCTGCAATGACGGGAGACCAACGGCGATATGGAAAGTAGGAAATCAAAAGTACTGATTTGGGAAAATGGCCAGCAGTCAGGTGAAGTATACGGAATTTGCAGTTAATGAGCCAAAACATCCATAACTGGTATGGACCTTTAATGGTACAGTATTCATTTTTTATGTTGTAGATTTATTATCACCAACCAAATAGAAATGATTCATTTCAACCCACGAAACAAAGAGAAGGCTAACTTTAACATCGTGCCCTTTGGTGAAGCCGTCTCTTTTTTCTACAACAGTCAGTCAGCAGCAGTTCGGTCGCCCTGTTATAAATCAACATAATGAGGCATAAATCAGTATTAATTAGCATATGGGTTACAGGCGCACAGTAAGATACATAATGGCACATGACATATAGTCTCCATTATCGACTCACACAGAGAGGCAGCAATCACCACCTCATCTCTCTGTCTGCTTCTCTT
Organism: Macroramphosus scolopax; assembly: GCA_901007825.1. Lineage (NCBI taxonomy): Eukaryota > Metazoa > Chordata > Actinopteri > Syngnathiformes > Centriscidae > Macroramphosus > Macroramphosus scolopax. The sequence goes on along the minus strand of CAAKHC010019383.1, from coordinate 22,220 downwards.
TGCCAGCTCATCATTATTGGCAATCGGTGTAGTGTGGGACTTCGCAGGCACCAGCGCAAAGAGAGCCAGACTGATGATGCCTGTCACTGTTTTGAGCTGGAGAGGCTTATACACAAGCAGGTTGATGACTGTGTAGAGGTTGAAGGCTGGGGAGTGATGACAGACACGTTTGGATAAATGGCAGAATTATGAAAGTCCCCACTTGGCAGTATTTAGCAGTGCTCACTGTACTGAAAGAACTGGAAGTTGCACAACTGGACATTGATGAATAACACAGAGACAAATGAGGAGAAGCTGTTTCTATTATCATTAAAGGTTCACTGCCCTGTAACGCAGCCTTTATATGTCCCTCTCGCCATCATTTTCTTTTCTGTATATTTCCTCTTCTGTCCTTTTCCCGCCTTATCTCCTCCCTCTCCCCTCAGTGAGCCCAGTCAATCCTTTATAAGTGTAGGCAGTCAACAAAGAAGCGGATCTGTTAGTGACGCTAGCCTGCTGCATGGCAAGGGCACAACCAGTAGGAGCCCAGCAGCGATCTGTCTGGTGAAGCGTCTCCAAACGCCTCTCACAGTCTGCCGCTCGGCATAGTGAAGCCTCAAAACACAGCACGCCACACCAGCCCCCCCCTGGCTTAGCTTTATCTGAAAAGACAGCATGTATAGATAGATCAACACAGGGAACAATTTGTACAAGCAGGCGCCAGAAAGAAAGTTGATATATTTCAGCCCGAGTACCTGGTGTCCAGCTGTGGGGACCCTCATTCATTTGAGATTGGGAGGCGCTTGTGTCCATTCATCTAGTCACTTCAGACTCTATACCTTGTGTGACTGCCCCCACCCCACCCCCCTCTTATTCTCACTTCTCTGGGATCACATTTTAGTTTTTCTCTGACCTAAAGCAATGTTTCATGAGATTTGAACATACAGTATGTATCCTGGTGTATTCCCTAATAAAGTGACAGTCAGACCCAGCATCCTAAACTGTAGTGCCTGAAAGACAAATACTCTTGCTCCATTACTTTCCATAGAGAGAGAGAGAGAGAGAGAGAGAGAGAGAGAGAGAGAGAGAGAGAGAGAGAGAGAGAGAGAGAGAGAGAGAGAGAGCAGGGCGTAATAATCACAGCTTCCTCTGCATATTTGAGCATAGCAAAGCACGCCCGAGGCCGTATGATTCCTCTTCTTTTTCACGCTGATCTTTTTGTCTCGTCTTCCGGAGTAAAATGAGATTAAAAAAAATAACTTCTTGCCTTCCTAAAGATGCTTTAAAGAAATTGTACTGTTACAGTACATCATGTCTGATTTCATATACATTTGTATGTTTGAGAAACGCCTGCTGCTTAAATGACCCATTTATGCCCGACTGAACAGATAATCCTCTCGGGGCTGATGACTCCGGCAGACACAGAATATTGTGAACACGGTGGTTTCATGTCAAACAACATTTTCAGGGTGTATCTGGAACATTCTTGCTTTTTCTTGCAGCATATTATGTCTGTCTATTTCTGTTTATGACACTTCTAATATTCTAATAAAGGCGACTGCACTGGCTTGCACAGGTGTTGAATGTCATTGTTATTCACCTCGGGATTTCTTGCTCCATTGAATCCTTTTTTAACTGGAAATATATTCAAGTCAATTTGACTCAGTCATGCGAACTACACCTGGTGGAACCGTAGATCTTTTGTCTATAATACATAGAGAGCAAATTATGCTTAAAATAAAAGGAAATGTGTTCCCAGGTTGACAATCATCTTGTGTTATCACGTCACTGTCATGCATCCCGCATATTCAGAGAGTGTCTTCACGGATATTAAAATAATGGGTTGAGCTGAGCATCAGTCGTGTCCATATGGTCACCTCCGGCTCATCCTCCTCTAATGATCTCATTGGAGAATAAATATCAAGACTCAAAGTCTCAGGAGGGGAGCGGCTCAGAGACGGAGCTTCATACACTCAACTTTCATGGGTAGGGGGGGGTTTCTACAGCGGAGCTGCACAAGAGAGGATGTGTAACTCCTCTTTTAAAGACATTTGTCCTTGACGAAGACAAAACTGTCACTGCGACGGTTGTAGCTTTAGGTCGGTTGTTGATATTGCTCTACTTTCCTGTCACACATGCAGAATACAGACAAACATT
>CAAKHC010019383.1:2584-15084 GCA_901007825.1 Macroramphosus scolopax | reverse complement strand
TCTACATGCCCCGAGTTTAGAGGTGACAATCCTGATAACACCACAGTGTGGGAACAGAATAAGTCATTCTGCAATCCTATTTGTCGTGGCTTTAACGGTACACATGACACACTAATTATTATCATTATCTCCAATTTAATTCACATCAGTCAATCACAATCAAAACAAGTGATATTGTGCATCATCTGTATCACATAAATTAATTCATTAACATCATTTTTAAATCACAAATGTGATTTTTGAGCATGTTAACAGAATCTCAGTGCACCTAAGAATTTGTTATTCTTCCCACAGCTACTCAAAGTGCCACATGGATGTGTGTGTGCCCCCTATGAGGGCAACTCTATCAGAATAGGACAACAAAGAAAGTCGTGGATTGTCTTTTCGGCGCTCTCCTTAACCCCCGCTGATATAGAAATAGCTCTGCAGCCCAGCATACTTAATAGATGCTGGGGGAAGTAACACAAATGTGGCTGTGAGGAGAATTTGTGGCACTGTGATGGATTGTTTCCGTGAATGACATCAGAAGTTATCAACTTTACAACAATACAGCTTAAAAGATAAGGTTGATTGATGAGTCGATCGAACGGAAAATTAATCGTCTTTAATCTTTTGTTACTTTTAAACACCTTCACTTTTCCTATTTAGCCTTTATAAGCAGTATATAAGGAGGTTAGAATCGCTTTTTAACACAGTTTATTAGTATTTATATAACATAAGCAGATTTGAGGATATTCAAGTAATTGTTCTCAACAATAATAACATCTTATAATTAATCAAAATTACCCGGTTGGACAGATTTGGACTCACTAAGATTCGGCCCAATGAAGCTGAACAGATATGACTAGGCATGCAACTAATAGTTATTTTCATCACTGATTATTATGCACATTATAATCATTTGGTCTATAAGCCATCAGGAAACAGGGGCAAGGCGATCAGAATATGTGAGAACACAAGGTGACATCATAAGATGTCTTGTTCTGTCAGTCCAAAACAGAGAAAAGCAACCAAATCTCACATATTAGAAACCGGAGTCAACAAAGGTTTGGTGTTATTGCTTAAAAACACAATAACAGACCAAACAATTAATCAACTAATCGTTGCCATTTTTCACTTAGAGGTTCACGAGCATGAAATAAGGCAATGAGCAATAATTTCTGAACGCCATGATGCTTTTTCCCTCCAGCCATCTTTTGAGGATGTTGTGAGGGTTCATACTTTTCAGTCTTCCGTGTAGAATAAAAACAGATGCAGCTGTGTCAACAGAGGCAAGCAGGCGTGCACACTGGAATGCAAAGCTCAGTGCTGTGATTTGTGAAACGTTGGTGTTTAAGTGAGCTCCATTCAGGTTACTGGCCCTCGTAAGTCTTTTACAGGTTGTTCATCAGTAAAGGGTAATGGTCTGTAGATGAGGTGATGTGGAGATCAGATAACGGACACGGGCAAAAAGAAATTGGCTCCTATTATTTGACAACCTTCATTAAACGTCAACATAATAAAATGTCTGCAGTTACTATTTTTTGATTTGATAGCGGCAGGAAGCTTGTATTGTGCTCGTTCCTGCGGACGAACATGTTTTTCACTTTAACATTCTCCTGCACAACAGCAGGTTCACTAAATGTTCATGCTGGAACATCAGTGCGGTTTAAATCCTGTTTCTGTGCTGCAGCAAGTGTTGGGGAGCTGGTTTTTAATATTAAAGCTCATTCATACTCTTGCTTCTGTGTGAACTATAGCATGAAGAACAGTCACCAGAGTGATGAAATCCAATTTCCCTTTATAATTTCATTCACTGGAATAGAACATGGAGACCTGGAGTTTCAGATCCATCTGCGATGTCTTTGCCTTTCTGTGGACGAGACATTTTCTCCAGTATTTCCTTTAAAGAAGAGGTACATCAAGTTATTTTTCCTTTATCAATTTACCCACCATCCCCATCACCACCTGGTAAATGGGCCATACTGGCAAATATCGCAGTTTGTTTTCATTTTACTGAGTTGGGAACTTATTTCTCCACATCGAGAGAAAATCATATTTCACCAGAGATCTCAGCCCTGCCTGACATTGATATATTACTTTGGTCCGGAGCATTCCCATTCACCTCTGAGGTAATAGAGTTTAGATTATATCACCTGCATACTGGAAGAAAAATCTGAAATGTAAACAAACCAGAAAAATACAAATATCTAGTTTTGCAAATCTGCATGAAGGGGTTCATTTAAGATAACAAAGTCTGAGACAACAACATGTTTGATAGGAGGAGAGATAGAGATCCTTATTCAGGCTTAACAAAACATCCGCAAGACAACAGTCCAGAGAAAAATCTTGCCAATCTTATCTAAAACGATCATATATCTGCTGATAACAAGCCTAATGATTATCTATTGGCAAACAGCTTTTCATTATTTGGGGTATGTACTGTATAAACACAGTCGGAGAAGATTTGTTGGGGTGCTACTCAAGGAGCTAACCAACCATCTCTCTCAGGAGCGCTCCACCTGTCAGCGGTGGGGAAAATGGAAAACTACATAAGCCCCGCTGTGTTCCTTACACATCAGCCTGAGGGAGCAGCTGGCGAGAACAGCAAACCTACAGATGAGACTGATCTTAGCTGCAGCGATCTCTTTCTTCCAGACACCATCCAAACCTTGTGACTGTAGGTTTGTGTTGGAACATGCTAAGGATGCATCGATGTCTTTGTTTCTCTACAATACGTGTGGACACCACAGCCTTTTTGTAATATCTTGCCCCCTATCGGGCTGTGAAATATGCAGCATTAACTTGTTCACGTTGTGCCTTTAATATGACATCTGAGGGCCATGTCAACATTTCACAACTGATTAGGAAAAGCTGCATTTGTGACGTGGTTGCAGGAAAGCTTGCTGCTCATGCAGCTGAATGCAGCCATCCTTATTCCTGCTAATGTCTTTCTATTGTCTTTGCACTGCTGTAAGCAGGACTGCTACGGTAACTAGGTTAGTCGTGCTTCTTGTGCAATACAGTGATGAGCGAGTTGACTGTACATGCTACAGTTGGATCGTCCAAGATGGATGTATCTCTCAGACATTATGACGGGATGGATACCCCGTTCGCTGTTTGCCGCAGTAATTTGTAAGGCTTGACTAAGGACCCTGTGTTTGTTAGCCAGCTAGCAGATCTCTGCTGTACTGCCTTATCTGATCATGAATAATGTCTCAAAAGATGCTGCAGGTCATCTTGGCTGAAGACATGGGGAGGTGGATACTTTAGGAGACTATTTCTTACCTTTTCAGTAACAAACAGTGCTGGACCATTTTTACAAGTGACATCATTTCTTTTTTATTCCAGTCCTTTTCAGCACTGCCAATCTATTTGAGTTCATCCGAAAATAAGTAATTTGACTGCAATGATCCCATTTGCACACAAATATTAACATATGGTCTAGTTTTCATTATAGCTTTATGTCATACATATAAAAAACAATTAGATAAGATGCAATGATGTTACAATTTGTACTAGCTTCTAGAATCACTCTCCTCAGCTTGCTTTACCATCGCAGGACCTGACAGAGGAGGAACGGGAGGTGGGAGGAAGCGACCGGAGGGAGCTGTTGAATGTCTGCTGATGGGCTAACTCAATTTCAGAGAACACAATGGAGCCAGAGGCTGATTTCCAAAAGGCAAATTGTCATTCTGAGCACTATGGCACCTGTCTGGTAGGTTCATCTCATGTGCAGTGTGTGTGTTCGGGGGGAGGAGGGGTGGGAGCAGAGGACCACATAATGGTGGGCCACACGTTCAGAAGGAATTGAAGGTGAGATTGTTTGAAAGGCTTTTGAGATTCATTGAAATGAAAATCGGGGAGGCTCTTAGGGCTGCTATTAGAATCCATTCAGATAGGCTCTCAATTGGTTTTGACTAGATTGAGTGGGTGAACAGTCGGGGATAGAGTGAATCGACCCAGACAATGATGCTGTTGCCTCGGTGAAGGACCAAAAAACCCTGATCGACCAGACAACTGACGCCAGTCGCAATACTCTCAACTACTTCCCCGATCTCCCAAAAAAAAAAAAACACCCCCTACACACACATGCACCCATCCTCCACCTCTATTATTTCTCCATCGTTCAGACTGTGGGTGCAACTGCCCCCTCTCCTTCCTTCATGCAGTGGTCCAATTACAAAGCTGTCTGCACAGATTAAAGAGGCAGCCCATCTGACAGCAGCTCAACACTTCAACATATATACACACCCACTCAAAACACATACTCTGCTGTGCAACCACCCAGTAGATATAACCCAATCAACCCACCCACAAACACTCCTGCACATGTATACTCTACTCTGCTCTACTGCAAAACAACTCATGCGACACTCTCACATCGCTCAGCCCACTTGACCCCATCAGCTGCGCACTCACACTGTCGGTCACATCGAGGATGAAGCAGGAAGCTGTAATGAGCAAAGTGATTGTTATATCTTTTTTATTGATTGTTGAAACAATTAAACTAGATATTCCCTTTTTGTTAGATGTTTACATGAGCCTGTACGTTTTTCTGCCTCACCTCGCTATGTAGCAGCTATAACAGAGCCCGACCTACAGATCAAAGTCTCCTCTCTGTAGTCCTTGAACGTGTCCATCATTTACCAGCCTGTCTGTTCTTGTTCCTTCATCTGCTTTAGGCTTGAAAAACGATTTTCCTCATTTGCCCCTGAGTTGTTCACCACTACTTTGTTTAGTAAATCCTACTGAAATAACAAATAAAAGCAAATGGAGAGAAAGCCCTGATGCTCCTGCGTCTGAAGGGCAGGCTAACATTCAACATCTTATTCTAATAAACACAAGACACTCTGCCTATAGTACAGAGTCGGCTGAGTTACGTAACTAACTTGATATATTCTCACGGTGAACTGCATTTAAATCACATATCACCTTTTTACCTTCACTGTACTCAAAGTGCTTTACAAGGTTGCCTCATTCACAACACACATCCACACACTGATGGAGGAGGCTGCCATGTGAGGGGCTAACTAGCTAATCAGGAACAATTTCAGGTTCAGCGTCTTGCTCAAGGAATCAAACCAATAACCTTCCGATTACTAGACCACTCTTCCTCCTAAGCCAGTCATTAATACTGTGAAGATGTTTAGACGGATATGCCAATTTATCTGTCCAACATTCCACATCGAAAAAGTAGTGGTCATTTTGATTCATATTTCTTGCCATCTGATGAATATAAGTCCAGCACTGAATCTCTTTTAGCTTTGTTTTGGTCTCTTTGATATGTACTTATTCTAGTGTCATTTATTAAGAATTTTCATTTATGGATATTGGGGTTTTATATTTTCACCTAGCTATGTTAGTATGCCACCATGTGTAGTAATAATACAGTCACACGACAATATTTATCATTAAATGCTTTTACTGCTACATAATTTATGGGTAGTAGAAACGCTAATAAAATACTAATTATATATTTCACAAAAGAGTTACAGGAATTTACACTGTATCACATGCTTGTGCTACAGCACACATGTCATTGTGCAAAATGTGAATGTTTTAATGTGAACAAAATGTTATCTCTGAAAGGTGTACATGTCTCAATTCTTCCAGAACAGGACCCTCACCCAGACCACAGCACGACCCTCACACTGACGTACTGTATAAGATACTACACATCTCGTGAACAATATCCAGATAATAAAAGTAAACTAACAGAAATTACTGGTGTAGTTTGATTCTTTTAATAAGCCATGTAACTTGCTCTGATCTCCACAGCGTGCACGTCTGATGTTGCTCACAGTGTGCTTGGTGAGTTTGTGCGTATGCCCAGACACATGAAAAATTAGAGGGAACATTGGCCACAACCAACCATCATTCTAAACAACAACAAAGCTGAACCAGGTTTTTTGTCTCATCTGAAGAATTTAGGAAATCAAATACCGCCGCCGGATACCAGACTTCTCTCATCAATCTTGAGATGGAAAGCAACAACTGGTAAATGGTGTTGATGGACGTCTGACGATGAAGTGCCAATGCACTTCATCGTCAGACGTCTCTTACCTTGAGAGAACACTAAGGGGGAGGAGGGCTCTGTGAGGTGCCGCTCTGATGCTCTTATGCTCTTGTTCACAAGCTGCCTTGCTGTGGATGAAGTGAGACAAAGGGATTAAGTGGATGGGAGGAGGGGTCCTGTATGCACCTGGGCACGCTGGTTCATAGATCAGGATTAGTTCTCCTACTGGTCTCGACAGCCAAAGCTGAAGAGAGAGTACTTCAGAGAACACAGGGAAGCATTTATATGTAACTGCTGTGTAATTGCAAAATCCACCAACATCTTCTGAAAACACAAAGTTATAGCTTTTCCATTCCAGTGATTTCTCTTCCGTTGTTCTATCCTTGGTCTATAACCTGCACATCGCAGAGGTGGAAGTTCTTGAACCATGAGATTTCCTGCTTTTCCTCAAGACAAATCCCCAACACTCCATCATAAAACGATACGCTCTAGCTTCTCTTTACACTGACACCTTTTACCCTCTTCTGAGCACCTCCTCCAGTCATTACTACAGACCCACCTCTACGCTCAGATATCAGAGGCCAGGCATGTTGTCGTTGCAGTGAGACTACCGGCTGAGAAGGATTAGCCAGGCATGTCTTGTGGGCCTCCGACCACATCATGAGCAAGCGGGGACTCTCACTGCAGAAGCATGAAGCAGAAGCGGACACACTTCATAAATTCTGCGCATTGTGGCAATGCACAGTCAGGGTTGCAAAGCCTGAGGGAATAAAGCATTGTGGTTCTTACATGCTGTTTAAAGCTATTCAATATAGTGGGTGTACTCTTGTATTAGATGTGTTGCTACAGCTTGCTTTAATAAACAATTCCTGAATAAGTTAACTCAATATTTAATAAACAGACTCTGTGCCTGTATTTGCTTGTCATCTTCTATTGCTTGTGTCTGCAAATATACATATATATAATTCTGCTGAAAGAACATGTTTAACCCCTTGGACACAGCATATGGCAATCCTAGAGTTAAATCCTGCTCCAGTCATCCATGTATCCCTCAGTAATTTAAAGCTGCGAAAGCACGCATCTCCACCTTTACACTGCCTGGAAGAATAACAGCACGGAAGTAGAAAGTGAGCTCACCCAGCGTTCACACCAACAGAGCTCCATACAATGAATCAAATCCGCTCCCTCATTGTGAGTGAATAAATTACAAGTGATTGTGCTTTGTAATGAAGGCAGCAGAGCATATTGCGCAAATGCTCTGCTTTTTAATGATTTAATTAAAGAACCTCGCTCAAACTGGAGCGGAAAATTTTATCATGGAGATGAGCGAGGAGCTCTGCCAGGAAAAAAAGATCCTGCGTTAATTGCCGCAGCGGTTGACAGATGTGCCTCACATTTATGCCCATTTCCTGCTCTATTAAAATTAGTTGGACCCCAAAGAATGCCAAATGTTGTCTTCCTAAAATGAATGATTTACAACCACTGAGCAGAGTCATGTCCCTCTAATTTAACATTCTCTTCCTAGTTTAACAAGATGCCATCTGTGGCTTTAGGCAGCGGCGTTTGTTTAATCATTACCTTCAGCTAGCATTAAATCTGATCAATTTAATAGGTACAAAGAGACTTCCAACTACCTTCAACACACATCATCTGTACCTGCTTCTTTCATGTCCATCCCCCATTGTCCCAGAATGTTTTCACATTGCAGACGGACGTCTCCTTAATCAGATTAAAACACTGTACCAACAAAGTTTGGAGAGTCAGTGTGGTCATTTTGTCATCCAGGCCAAAAGAGGACTGTGGTGCTGCCCCAAGCCTGAATTCACTGTCTGCTAGAACCACAAGAATCAATCACCCAACTCATCAAGACAATCTGCCCACAGCTCATAAACTCTGGTAATAACTAGTTTGAACGCCCAACACAGCTTATTTACTTCTTAACACAGTAAACCAATTACATTCAATGATAAAATCTCTAACCCACAAACCCATTATAACCCAGTCATGTCTCCATGCTGAACAAATATCGACGTCCTGTCTTTCAAAGGGTCAATTAACTGTTAACTGTAGGCTCTGATTGATAAAAATCAAAACTTTCAACCACATGGGTGATCAAGAAAATTGCACTAGAATTGCAAACGCCAAAAACTAGAAAAAGTTATTTTTTAAAAATGATGTTCCTCTGTCAAGGTGAACAAACTGCATATTATCAAACTAAGTATGTGGCGTGTTCTGCACACTTTGTGGCTGTCGACAGCCGCAACTGACTGCAGGGCAGAAAACCCAGTTTTGTTTGGCTGATCTGGTTATTGCAGCATGGGAGGAATGTTTCATTGTACTATCTAATACTAGTATATGCAAAGGTTTAGATAAGGGTACAACGTCATCTGCTGTCATGTCGCCTGGATGTCCTATTTTAAAATTTCTGAAGATGCAATGTTGTCATTAACGTAGGGGTGCATGGTACATTTTACTCTGAAGCTATGACTTTATAGCATTCTAGGTAATGTGTACTGTAATTAAGATAATGCATAAACTTCTCTTTGTACAAGAATATTTCTGACTGCCGTGATTGCTGTGAAGTGACGGCAGATCTCTCTATGCTGCTGTCAGGATGCCATATATACTATATACAGTATGTGCGGAATCTTGTTGACATAAACATCTGGTAGTCTCTTATTCAGCCTTAAACCACCAGCATTCAAAAAGGGGAAGTTAAAAGGTCTCCCTGATAAGGCTTTTAATCATTTCCAATGATTGGAAATAAAACTGAACAAGACTTTGTTGGTGCTGGACCCGTATGTAAAGAAAAAAACAGCTCACAAAATGTTGTGGGACAAGGTCCTAAATGGAAAAAGAGGGACTGTTATAGTATTTCTGACGATTGTATCTAGCAGCTGCAGGGTCCATGTTTTTCTTTGAATTAATATTTAATAATAATAACATTGAGGCTGAAAAGATTTTCTGCTCACACAGACGGCCTCTTGTTCTCCCCAAGGGTGAAATCTTCTTTGTGGGTGAAATCTAATGCTGAAAATGTCATGATCCCTGCCGGGACCTTGTATAGTTTTTAGTTTTGACTTTGGGTTTTGAATATTGGTCGGTTTGTTGTGATTTAAGTTTTTCTAGTTTTCTGCCTGTGGTCACGTCGGAGTGTTCATGTGTTTTGTGTTCGGATCGTTTGCTGCTGGTTTCCTGTTGTGTTTGTTTTGTGCCTCCTCTTGTCATTGTTCCATGTTTTACTTCCTGTCTGTTTGGTTTCCCGCTCTTATGTTATTGACGTCACCTGTGTCTCGTCCATTATTTAAGGTCTCAGTTCCCTTTTGTCTTTGTCAGAACCTTCCGTGTGTCCCCGTGTGTGATTTCCGTATCGGCCTTGTTTTCTTAGATTCCAAAATAACTGAAGGGTTCGTTGATAATTAACGATTATCTTCTATCCCCGTGTTATGAGAAAGCAGTTTTTATTTTGGCATGTCATTTCACACCGTTTGGTCCCTACTGAATGATTTTGTGCCATTTAAGCAGATGCCCTTTTATGGCTGTTAAGTCAAGAGACAAGAGGAAGTGTGATGAGTCATATGTAACAAGAAACCCTTATTGGAGCGGGTGAGATGGTGGATGGAATACACAAACCCCAGACTTGGGGATTTTCACATTTGCAGCTGCGTCATTTGCAACATGCCTCAACCTTATTGACTTGGTTATTAATATAATGTAAGGTAACACAAAGGATGTAGTGACTTTTACACAAGCAAAGGTCTTTTCGTAATCCTAGCCAGGTGTCTTTACTGCAAAGTGTTGGTCACAAAATAACATGCCATCCCTTCACATTGGTGATCGAAGGCGATAGCACTGTGATGGATGACATCTGGAAAGCTTGTTTACACTCCCATGACACCACGCTGAACTCTCACTCTCTCAGAGTGCTAATTGAAGAGGAGTAAGACTTTAACATACTTGAAGCTGACAGCCCGCAAGTCATGTGCAGTCAATGTTACCATGGTGACAAAAGAGTGTCAGTGCAGTGTGACTGAAAAGCCAGCCAGGGTTAAGCCCCAAGTTAGTTTGCTATCCGATAATCCCGCCTCCTGAGACATAACCCAGAAACAGAGGTGATAAAAAGTCAGAAAGTCGGAAACAACAAGCTTTCAAGTGCAAGTGACAACGACGGGTGAGGGAACATGAGGATTGAATCAGTATTAGTGACAGAGGTGAAGATAATCCTCTAACAAGATCAGAAAGGCAGCAGACGGTTCATTGTGGAATAAAACTGACCATGAGATGTTTGAACAGACTCAACAGCGATGAGAACAAAAGCTGCTTTTCACAATGCAACAACAGCAACCACAGGATATTTGGGGAAATAGTTTTGTCTTGCATTGTGTTAAATGAAAAGATCTAAAGCATCGTTTGTGCATGGAATCCATTATATAATTCCGAACCAACCATGAGGATAAAGTTCCCTGTAATTCATGTAATGAAGACTTGGAAGGGATCGCATTATTTATACTATTTAAATTTGCAAAGTGACATCATTTGAGGCTCACTTTGTTTGTTTGTCTGTCACCAAGATTATGCAAAATCTACAAAGCTCGGTTGAGCAATGGTTTTACTCCTCCTCCTCCTCCTACTCCTCCTCCTCCCCCTCTACTCTTCATGTAAATACAAATGATTTTGCCATTATGTGCGTTGTCTAACCACCAAGGCAAAAACACTCACACATTCCTCCAAGTGATGGAAGTAACATCCAACCGCACCATCGACTCAGATGTTAAGTGAGACAAGAAATTTCAGGAGGGAGGTTTTTTTAACACCCCAAACAAATTAATATTTCATTGTGTTAGCAGAGTCTTGTGTCAGCAGAAGGCACGAGCAGTTAAAGACCTTCTATGATAAGCCATAGTGTCTCTCAGCCGAATCCCTGTCTCATTCAGTCGAAACTAAGTTGTTAGCGTCACCTTGGCAAACTGTATGTACTTATATTTCTTACACTATGTGTTATGTCTGTCGTGAGCATGTTGACCAGGTGAGGGTCCAAAATGACTGCAAGCCGGATTCTGAGCATGGACATATAATTATATTAACTGTACAGTCACTCACTGAGATGGGAGAGTAAAACACTGCAGCTTTAAATCACAATTTAAACTCAATCTCAAATACTTGACAGAGGAACTGCAGGACCAGCCATATGAACAAGCACTATGTAAGTCATGTACACGCCTCACTAAGTCAAAATGAGTGCGAGCGGGGTGCATGTTGTAAAGGGTTGCATGTCAAAACCTTGCAATCCAGTCGCTCTCCCCAGCCCCCCTGTGCAATTTTCTCGGAGGCTGGGTTTCATCAGGTTTTGTATTTCAGAGCTATTGATTATCTGCAGTGAGGGGGCACTGTGACAAAACCTCAGCAGGACCTCTCCATCTGCAATGAACTATGCGCCAAATCAAGCTCTTTCCTTTCTTTCTTTCTCTCTCTCTCTCTTTCTCTCTCTCTCTCTCTCTCACACGCACACACACACACACACACACACACACAGAGACTTGTTTGTTTTTTGGCCAATTATGGGGTCCAACCTTTCAAATGGTTCTACACCTCTGTAGAAATTCAGGCAAGATAAAGAGCATCCCTCACAACAAAAAATATTTCTTCAACTTAACAGAAAACCTTCGACACGACAGCACAAGGAAAAACATCTTATGGATTACGAATACTTACCGGAAATAAATCAATGAAAAAAAATGCTCGAAGCAACTTTCCTCACATGCCAATCCAAATGTGCTGGATTTAAAACGGAGAGCTATCCGTCCAGTTAAAATAAAATATAATAAAATGTAAGAAATTCGAAAAGGTGTGGCGAATAACAGCAACTTTCTTCAAAACTGAATTTATCTTGTCATAACTTTTACAGGACAACTAGGCAAACTGGTAACAATAATCACATATCAGCTGATCATACAATGTAACTAACATCATACCAAACTAACACCAATGTCTTAATTCTCTTAAATGACAAGGATGCCTGAATACAGACAATATCATCAATAGTAAATCAATAACATCAACCTATTCTTTGAATAAAGGTGGATATGTGCACTGTGTGTGTGCCTGTGCTCCACACCGGCACTGAGAAGAAGTCGTAAGTTTTTTGTGATGTTATTTAAGATACCCCCAACAAACCCCTCAAAGCATGACAATGTATTTATAAAATTACATGTAATGTACATTACATACAGATGTATCATGTCTCATTCAGCGCAGCGTTATTTGGCACTTTTTCCAAATGTACTGTACGTATGGGATGTGTGAACAAAATCACACAGTTTAACCACGTTTGCAGTAAAATGTTTGATATAATAATCCGTTTCATATGCGTTAGACTTCAGAGAAAAGGGGAAAAAAACATTGTTGTGCTTTGTTCTACATCCTGTGGGAGAATCTCAAATACTTGAGCACTTTCGGGGATCCTCCCTCTAGCCTGGTGTTCTGTACCACTGTTCTGTGAAGC
>CAAKHC010019382.1:40982-56713 GCA_901007825.1 Macroramphosus scolopax | reverse complement strand
CAGTGAACAGGCTGATTCACCCTCGGTGTCTCACGGAGAGATACCGCAGGTCTTTCCTCCCTGCAGCAGTCAGACTCTATAACCAGAACTGTTCCCATTGAACACATTGAACACACAGGGACTCACTGTCTTCATTTCAATATGTGAAGTGCTGTAAAATGTGCAATAATTTGGGTACCATAACTTATGTACAATAACACCTATGCCTTTCACTGTCTTCACTTAAATACTGTGTTGGGACGTAAATGTGCAATAACTTCTGTACCATACCTTATGTGCATTAACCTACATGCCTTCACTGTCATCACTTCAACACTGTGTTGTGCAGTAAATGTGCAATAACTTACATTCCATAACTCATGTGCAATATCAATGTTCCTGATCCAATCTTCCAAACATAGCGTGCTTACTACTTATTCATTTTTAACTTATTACTTGTGTAATTTTGGTAAATGCTCTTTTATGCGTGCACTATCCCTTTGCTACTGTGAAAATGTAAATTTCTCCGTGTTGAGAAGAATAAAGGCTTTCTGATTCTGATTCTGATTCTGAAACACTACTGAAAGAGGTGTTACAGCTACTGATGACAACAATCAGAGGCCACCAGTGGACAGAAACACTCCTCCTTGATCCTGACAGCTGATCAGCCAGTTGAGCTGCAGCCTGATGGGGTTCTCTCTATATTGTTCTCGTTCAATAATCAACCTATTAAGATGCTTTCGGTCCCTATAAGGCATTTCAACCCCCGTACGTGGGGACAGGGCCCAGGTTGGAAAATACCTGGTAAAGATCCTTCACCCCCCAAACACCACATCAGGAACACAAGCCGGAGGGACAATGACAGGAAGGGTGCAGCGCTCAGCTCTAATACCAACATGATGTCCCAGTGCCACTGAGAGCTGTCCAGACATCATCCATGAATCATTATAGCATACGTGTACAGTATGAAGCTGCAGCTACACCCCCCCTAAATGTCCCTCCTGGAGCCAAAGTGACAGCTTCCTAAAAACATCTTGATTAAAGCTCTTTTGTTGGTTGAACAAGATGATTTTGGGACCTGGGCTCAAGTCAACATAAGGAAGAAGGGTAAAGATGGCTGTTGTACTTACGTCCTGACTAACCTGTAATGACACCGTGTGGTAACTGGCTGGGACGCCCTCGTCCTCCTCCTCGTCGCTATGGGAACGTGATGGCCGCTGGCTGAATGCCCGGTTGCCGCCTCGCCTTGTGCCTCCTCCACCCTCCTTCTCCCTTCCCCCGACCTTCCTCCTCATCCGGGACTTTGTGGAATCGTACTTGTGGCTCTTCTTCTTGTCATGGTTGCGGTAACCTGAGGAGACAAAACGTAGCATAAAGTAACTACGTTACACAACATCAGGAACAAGCAGCTATGTTCTGTGTTTTATCTCCAGATGGGACTGACACAGACATGAATATGATCCGTCCAACAGGGCAGGCGAGTCTGTAGGTTACGTCTGTATCCTGGGTTCTCTGATTAGCATGAGGAAGACTTCTCATTATGGGACGTCCCCCTCTGCATATTCACAGGAGCACTTGTCCATTACACCAGCTCTGATCGTCTGACAGTGGCGTCAGCATCGGTGCCCTCAGCCTCGAGTACGGTAGCATCACACGTCATTCAATCACCTCTTGTTGCTTCAGAAGCTGTTTTGGAAAGGGGCGAGCTAGCTTAACCGTCCTCGAACCGGAGTGGACCACTACGTTGCCAGTAAATCTCCCACAGCCAAGATATTTCCACCATCACACTTTGTCTGACGGTCGTAGTAGCACTCTGTCAAATGGATTGAAGGTAAAATATTCTTCTTATGCTCCGTCTGGTCTCCACCACCTCCCTTTAGCTGATAAATACTCCACCAGCTAGTCCTGAGCTCTGTCTGCTGCTTGGTGCTGAGCAGATAACGTAGAGTTGCTCAACAGACATTATAACAGGAAAAAACCTTTGAGACACCAAGACAGAACAAATCTGTAACATGAATTAGATTAGTAAAGGAGGAAGTAAAGAAGAGAGGCAGTGATGGTGTGATACAGTGATGACACTCAGTGAAGAAAGGAAGCTCCATGTTTCATTACAGTTGTTACTCTGCTACACGTCCCACCAGCCTGCTGGACCAGTCCCACAGTTTGTTGGGAGGTAAATCAGTATGAACATTAAATGAGACAGTGGTGGTGAGGACTCACTGGTGCCTGACGACAGTGTTTGTTCACTAAACCTCACCTTGACTGGCATGCAGCCGGCGTCCACACCCCTGCGTTAAGTGGTACGGCCCATTATCATGTCAGAAACATCGTATCACCAGTTACTACATTCAAAACAGCCTGATCCCCCAACTACAAAGGACTTTTCAAAAACGTCCCAATGGTCTCCAAAGCAGAGGAAAATGAATGTAATAACATGTTTGGTACTTCCTATAGAAGTCTATAGATTAGCCACGTATCTCAGCACCGTGCTTTGATCATCCCGTTGCTTTTGTTGGTCTGTGTAACTCTGTTGACAGCATGTGTCCTCCGGCCTCGAGCACCAGGAGGAATTGAAAAGGCCATCGGCTACGCCAAAACACATGCGGCAGCTTCCCAATCAGAGATCAGAAACAGCACAAGGAAGAATAGATGGAGGGCTGAGGGGTGTGTGATGTGATGGAGGCTGAAACAGGGCAAAGAATGTAGTGCAGGAGACTGAGGCTGAAACTTACAGGACAAAGAGACTGAGCAGGATGAAGCAGCGAGACATGTCACAGGGAAGAAAAGATCCTACGTACGACGTCATCCTGGGATTTACAGGTCAGGTCAGTATCAAAGAGCTAGTTTGTCTTATTGCTGACGACATGTCCACACTGTAGCAGTACTGGAGCCTCTGTTCAAACTAACACAGCGTTGTGATCCTAACACCAGAGTACACACATTCTGTACTCAAGTAGAAGTACAGATACTTGAATGCACCAAGCGATCGTCTTCTCTACGTTTTATTGTCCCATCAAATTTGGGTGAAATTGGTTTTACAGTTGGGAAGGTGTGCAAAATATAAATAATTCTTCTCATTGTGCTTATTATTTATATTATTAATATGATTTTCATTATTACTGTTGGCATCATTTCCTCTGTGTGGCCTGACCTCCTCCGGGTCACCATGGTGACAAAGGATGAAGCCGGTGTCCCTCCTCTCTGCTGTACTCTAGACTCTCCATCCTTTATATATATTTCATTAGGCATGTATCAATATTGTGTTATTCTTTATATTCTGTGTTGTTGGTCTGTACATGTGACATCCATTGCTGCTGTCTGTCCTGGGGGGGGATCCCTCCTCTGAGGCTCTCCCTGAAGATTCTTCCACCTTTCTCTCCCCTGCTCATGGAGTTGTCCCTCGATTTAATGGAGGGACTAAGAACAGAGGGTGTTATCCTGTACAGATTGTGCTATACAGATAAACTTCAGTTGAATTAAATATCCATTTCAGGGCTCAGACAGTTTATTGGTTGTACAGTTATGTTTCTTGGTGTGTCCCCCCTTCACACTGTTGTCATCCAGGAACAACTGACTTCCCACAAGATTTGAGAGCGTTACTTCTGTTACCTATTGACACGTCTATCCCTGTCGGGATCCTTTCCAACACGCTGTCAGACACCTAGAATAACAATCTGGGCAGAACAAGCAATGACTTGGACTTGGACCAATGCCAGGTGGGATAACTCTTCAGCAGCGGTGTGATTCTAACATTACTTGTCACTGAAAATCATATTGTGTGAGAAACATTGAAGGGTACAATCTACGGGGAACAACACGGAACTAAGACGCTGTAAAGATTCATCGTAACTGAAGTTTCTATGACTATAGATGACGTATATTTCTCACCTCCATTGAGGCTGGCCTCCACAAACACTCGGATGGCTCGGACACACAGCTCAAAGTTGTCCGGTGTGACGTGGGCGGCGTCACGGACGATGAACGAGAGTGTTTCCACACACTTGATGAGGGACTTTGTGTCGTGGTGGCCCAGGTCCTGGCCCAGTGTCAGACTGTACTGGTTGACCAGTGGGTGATTCAGTTGAGCTTTAGAGCTTCCTGAAGGGGTCAGACTGGCCTCCAGGTCGTCTTTACACACCTGGGAATACATGCGATTGAAGACATTTCATTGATACAGTATACGTCCTGGGTGAGTGAGTCTACATGTGTGAGGATGAGCGTGTGTCTGGGCGCTGACCACGAGCCATCCACTGCTTGCTACATCCACGTCCGTCATGGAGCGAGGGATCCTGGTCTTGCTGTGCTCGGTGTAGACCTCGGAGTCAGACGTGTAGCCGCGTTCTAAACTCACGTCACTAGGATGGTGGGATGGCAGCTCACTGTCTGACTGAGCACCTGGACACACAGCAGACACACAGGTATGTATTACCTCTGTTTGTCAGTACTATAAAACCAACTAACACACATGTAAATAAACAATGGGTGAAAATTTACGTCGTCAGACAGCTCGTTCCCAGGTGAAGCACATCATGATAGTTTTACTGTTATTGTAGCAAAGACCAGGTGAATTCATTGATCGATTGCTAGTTTAAGTAAAGAATGCAGTCATGTCGGTGTACTGAGTCTCTCATGGAACCGTGACCCAGTCATAGTGGAGAAATATTTGACCTGTATCGTTGTCGTTGCTGGCAGAGGTGAGCTGGAAGGAGGCGGGAGGTTTCACCCCGGCCCCGATGCACTCCAGCAGGGAGAAGAGCGTGTACCAGTGGTCGGTGCTGTGGATGTTGGCTGCGTTGGTCTTCAGGAGCTCATGCAGGCCAAAGGCCACCTCCCTGCTGACCCGGGACAAGACATGTGGCTTCATCATCAGCAGGAGGCGCAGGGAGAGGAGCACCTGTGGGTGTGCAGAGATACAGAAGATCCTGGTGTTAGGTTCTCTCACGTTGGCTGTACTCCGCCCGGACGGGCAGCCACCAACTCAACACCAACTGTTGCATCAGTGTGCAGCGTCAGTCTGTGTCTGATGGACGTTTGATATATACGATACAGATACCCTCTGGGCATCTTGTTCTATGGACCGGCTGAAGACAAACAATGACAACTTTACATTGTGTTGGTTGGTGAGTGGGTGTCCGTCCACATGAAGTGAATGAACAGATTTAGAATAGCAGAGTAGCCTACAGGAGGATCAGCTAACTCCCCAATGAAGGTATTGATTCATGAAATGTCAAGGTTGGTGGAGAACTGAAGTCAGTGCTTCACCTAAAATTTCTCTTTGTAGTTTGTGAGGTGGTGCGTGATCAGGTTTCAACATCCCCCGGGCAGCACACGCTCCCTCACAAGGTTTTCTATGAAGCACCACTCTCCTCCATAAAGGAGCAGGCTGTAGTTTTTGAGCGACCTCTCACATCTACATGCACTGATTGACTGATACTTCAACATGTAGAAGAGTGTCTGGCGTACCTGGGAACTGATGTCTTCTCGTCGCAGCAGGCGGATGGCGAGCCGGAGAAGTCCCACTACGGCCCTCTCCACCAGGAAACAACTCTCGTTAGCGTGGACGCAGAGGTGGCAGAGGTGGTCACGCACGGTCTGCCACACACACGACACTCGGTCTCTACACAGAAACATGGGAAAAACATGAACAACGAAACAGGGCCACTGAAGAGACAAGCGACTGTGTTGTTAAGGTCTCACTCGTACCGATTCTCCAGAACAATACGCAGCAACATCTCCAAGCAGAAGGCAGCATCCTCTTCATCGTAAGTCTCCTCATCGGGGGTGACTGATATCAGAGCCTGAGGAGGGTAAACTAGTTACTCTAGCTTTGGGCTTACTCAATACATTCTTTATTGGATACGTCCTCCTGACGTCCACACACATCTGGAGCAGAACATCTCCAACTTTGACTCCTTCTTTACCATCTCAGCCTCACGATGTGTGACGGGGGGCAGCACAGGGTCAACAGCTGCAACAAGTACTTGCTATGACGCCTAGAATCAATATGTGTGGCCAATTAAGAAACCATAACAATTACCTTCAACAGCTCCTGTAGAGACTCCAGCTGAAGGAATTTACTCTCTGTGATCAGCTTCTCTGGGTCACATTGCTGCAGAGAGAAGAACAAAACACACTTTATTCACACTATTTACTGGGATTAGATGGATTTTAATGAGACTAATTTAAAAGCTCATAGGTAGCAGTGTCTAATGCACAACAAATAAAACAAGTGAAGCCTCCTCCGCCGAAGAATGTTTAAAAATGTGTTTTATTTTGTATATAACAAAGAAATGTGGAATAATTCAACCACTGCAAAAGAATATGAAATTCTTGATGAGACGTGCAGGAAAAAACCTTCATTTAAAAAAGACACAAAAAAGGAGGAAAGAGTGGATGTTTACTAAATGAATTGAAGGATGTAGTAGAAACTGTGGGGTTAACCATGATGATATATGATCGTACACCCTGGAGCAGCAGCAGCGTGCAGCGAACACAACATTGATACAGCATCATCTTTTAAAATGATGTGTTGTTAGCAAACAGCTGCAGTCATGAAATGATGTTGGTAAAAGGTGTAATGTCCAGGGTCAGCCCCCCCGTCTTTACTAACGTGTGCTGTTGTAGGCTTCCATCACAAATACATTGATGTCATTCTAATCACCACTCAAGGATATTTTGAGCCAGTCGATTTGTACATTACCTTTATGCAGAGGATAGCGGCCTGCTTGGCTTCCTGGTTCTCCATGGACGGCCCTCTAAGTCCTGACTGCTCAGCTCCACTCAAGGTCAGCCAGTTCACAAAACTCAGCACCGCCGACTCACCGCTGACATGCAACAGACCGAAGAGGGTTATCTTTCTTTCTGTAGCTTCAAGTTGTTTGGTCCTCTATATAAATCTTCTATGATCTTCAGTCAAGTACAGAAGTTAGAATGCACAACAAGGAATGGCTGCAGCTCTACTTAGAAAAATACATAACATGACTTTCCTCAATTGCTCTACAGTAAATATTCAGTTTCTCATTTGTTCTTACCGATTCGAAGGCGTTTCCTCTCTTTGAAGAGAAATCTTTCCATTTGGCTCCACGAAATCCTCCACCTGAGGCAAAACCACAGTACTTAAGGCTGAGCAGTAGGTGGCAGCAGAACATTCAGGATGGAATGACTCAGACATTTCCACGAGAAAGGGCTGTAACAATGTGATCATCAAGCAGACATGGTCCAATCAGTGATAGAGTAGCTTCAGAGCGTAGAAGTGGAGTCTTCACCTCGACCATGGCTTTGGGCAGGAGCTCGGCCCTGAACAGCTGCAGCATGGAGTCCATGATGTTCTTCCAGCCCTCTCGGAGGATGTTGCCGTGCCGGTGGGCGAGGTCAAACACTGTCTTGGCTGCTGTCTGCGCCTTGCTATTGCTGCCAAATACTGTAGGAAGGTTTTCAACAGACTGCAGCGGGAGAGCACACAGACAGTAACTCCAGTTATTTTGTGGCAGATTTAGTTCTATGTATTCACACACCAATGAACTCTTCATTAATTCATTCTCAGTGTTTTGCCTCATTAAAACAATACTGTGTAGCCCTGCCATGGTGATGCAAACACTGTCCATTGTTATTTCAAAGCTTTCATTTGGCTCCCTGCCCATTAAATACATCAGGCACAGATGAAGCACACGTACAGGTCTGTGCTAGTCCAACCATGCCACTCAGCGATGGACCAGCGTTCTCCCCTTTAAACAGATTTGTGTTTGGAGACTGAACTCAGGTCTGCTTAGGACCCCAGAATTAAAAAAGTTTTTAGAATTCTCCTTGTGGTCAACTTCCAGTACGTTTGCAGCTTCTAAGTGAATCTCTGTAGTTTGAAGTTTAGTTTCTCTCCTGTTCCAGTTTCACATATCTGCTTTATTTCAATGTTCAATGTTCAATGTTGTTATAGAAGAAAGTTACTGCTTATGATACAACATCTTGCAGGCTCATAATAAAAGATTTGAAATAACAAAATAGTTTTTGGGAATTCTATTGTGTTGAATTGATAAGAAATTAAATGTGTTTATTCAGCACTAATCAAAGCCACGGATGAGCTTGCTGCTTTCAAACTTCACAGACTGAACACGATCCTGCCATCAGTTTAAGGAACACCTTTTAGAAGGTAGACGAGTTGCAAATCACTGACGTGTTGGTCAAACCGAACATAACAAGCCAGCACCAGACCATGGAACAGCCCTACAGGTTGGGTCGGAGGGCCGGGTGGTCGAGCTGGAGGGGGGAGGCTTGTGACTGTGCCTGATGTATTTCAGCCATTATACTGTTTTTGAATGACCTTTCAGTACAAATAGGTTTCATATAGTCCCTGCATCACCTTAACACATAATGTCCTGTAACAGTGGGATGCCGTGGACTCACCTCGCTGCTCAGAGTGGTGAACTTGCACAGGGAGATGATCAAATTGTCGAAAACATCACTGAAGCCGTAGTG
The DNA here is from genome assembly GCA_901007825.1 of Macroramphosus scolopax. NCBI lineage: Eukaryota > Metazoa > Chordata > Actinopteri > Syngnathiformes > Centriscidae > Macroramphosus > Macroramphosus scolopax. The sequence continues at coordinate 48,265 of CAAKHC010019382.1, read as the reverse complement.
AGCTGCCACCATTGCACATTTCCTGAACAGACACATACACATGTTAGAATACAACTTCAACCGGACCTCATCAACCACATAAATGTAGATTATCCTTAAATATATATAAGAGTCATAAAGGAGAGGGCGGGTCGATAAGACCAAAGGTCGGCCGTCTGTCTTCGTGGGTTCTGATAACTTGTCTTTATTATGATTTGCCCTCTGTGATGAAAAAATGTGATATTTGCAACTACACAGTTTTTTCCAAACCAAAACAAACACTTCTAGAAACAAATCTAGAAGCATAAAGGTCAACAGTCAGCAGGTGGTGAGGTAACATGAAGTCCCTGGTTGTAGATGGCTGCTGTCAGGCTCTGAGGCGCGTCTTCAAATCCTGATTCAAAACTCAAACTGAGCTGCTTCAACATGCGTACCTGAAGCCAGTAATGGCCTTCTGGATGATGTTGTCATCCAGGCTCTTGTCAAAGACATAGGAAAGGGCCGCAATGGTAGGACCCCAGGTCATGCTGAACAAGTCATTGTCGTAGCTGCCGGGTGGCAGGTGGAGGAAGATGCCCTCAGGTGTCGCCCCGCGGTGAAGCAGCAAACTCCACACGTAGTTTTCCTTCACCAGACCTGTCTGCTCATCCGGCATCACGATCTCCTCATTCCTACAGGAGAAGAGCACATCCGCTGGAACATTAGACCACATGGGAGGTTAGGGATGGAACCTTTGGAAAAGATGGAGACTGTTCATTTTATCGAAAATGTGCAGGAATATAATTATAAATAGTAAGTATATATGCACAGATGCCGTTTTGCTTTAATCACAGATCATAGAAACGAACAATTCTAAACGGCAGTTTAAAATTGAAAAAAAGGGATTATGTAAACAAATGTCAGATTACGGGCCCTTTTTTTGCTTATATTTTTGAAAAATGTGCATTAAACATTATATTGTATCTCACTACTCTGCTGATGTAACCAACAGATTTTGTTTGATACGTTTGCGAGGCGTCTTCTAGACAGCTAGCTAACGTTAGCTGGTATGGCTGACGTTAGCTTAGCGTGCTAAGATTACAGGCGTATTGAAACCCAGCATCACCATGAATGCAACAATAAATCTAGAGGATGCCTTCAGGTGACGGTGGTCCCTCTTGAACGGACCCATTGTGTCTAACTACTACTAGCATGTTCACTGCTGTTTCACGTCCATATTTGATGTTGCTGTACAATTCATGGTGCCAGAACTACTAAGACACACAAAGGACACCTGTATGTTAGAGAGGGATCAGGGAGACCTCAGCAGGGGTTCACCCGCCTCCTACTGGAACTGTTTGGAACAGCGGAACACCTTAGCACTTATACGTGATTGGACGAAATTAGGAGAGAAAGAGTTAAAGAGAGTGAACCTAAGATTAGGCAGAAGGTATTTTAAAACCAAAATGTGTATGTCCTAATCTACATATGTGTATCTTCTTAATCAAAGATGTCCCTGTTGGTGTGCGGCTCACAGAAGCCAGGTGAGTGTGATGAAAGCTTACTTGATAGCATTATAGATATCCTCCAACATGTCCTGGTCAAAGTCTTTGTTTCCATTCACTCCCTTCAGATTCTTCTTGAATTGCTTGAATTGTTAAGGCAAAAGAAAGAGGAGTCAAACAGTTGTTGTTTATCATCATAAACTTTATGGAAACCCCGGACATGCCTGGACTGTCATTTCCACTGACCACCATCAACATGTCAGTCAATGCCTCTCAACACGGGAGCTTAGTTCAGACAACCAAGCCCCTGGAGTTCGCTGCTTCATTAACAGAGCATCAAAACAACAATTAAATGGGCCTTGTGTGGAAGCACACTCGTTATGTGTTACTTAATATGCTTTAGTTGCTGCGTTAGGAAAACAGGGATTAAGGCCGAGAGCCTCCTGTAAATAAACATGACCCCCAGGTGATGACTGACGGTCTCAAGGCTCAGCTTTATACATCAAATTGACAGGGTTTGTCCAACAGGCAGGTAAGGAAGAAGGGACGCCTGTGCATCCCTGATGGGACACACAAAGAAATAAAGACGGGCATGAGAGGTGGATGAAGATCAGGATGGTATCACGGCCACACGGCGTCTCTCACTCACAGACACAGGCAGCTCTTGGAGCAGCCGCTGGTAAAAATAGCGAACACACTGGCCGACAAATCCTCATAAGTGTCAAAACAAGAGCAGCTTGCTTAAAACAAAATGATCATTATGCCACTGACCTTACTTGTACCTCTCCTAAAACATGTCATCCCATTGTAAAATCCTTACGGATGGGTTTCAGATTTACAGAGTGATGCTCGGCATAGTTTTCCCATTTCAAAAATAACCCCACTGCAGCCACATGCTGTGTTGAATACTAAACATTGCAAGCTGCTAAGTAACTGAAGTGCTAGGCGCCACTTTTATTGGCCCAATCCAACCTATTGTGTGGGAGCCACTGCCTGTTGTCTGAGCCAGGAGGTCAATGACTCTAGATGACCTTTCGGGAATGTGTGTGGATAATTTCAACAGCTGTATGATGAGGTATGACTCGACTAAGGAAAGAAAAATTCTTCTAAGTATGTGCCCATAAAGGAGAATGAGACAGAGAAAGCCGGCACTTGCTATTGTTTGTCAGTGAGAGTGGCCCACCCACAATCTGTTCACAAGCTGCCCCAGAGACTCTGTTTAGTCTTCAGAAGCTGTCAGTCAAAGACAGAAAAAACAGAGACAGAGACAGCAGATGAAGGATACCCCCACCATCCTCCCCCCCGCCGCCTGTTTAGGATGAGTTCACCTCTCAGACGGACCACCACTGGCTACAGCTGTTGGCTTTGGGCTTTCTGAGCCGCCAAGCTGCACCAGTGCAAATGCTAGCACTCCCAGAGGAATGTCATTCCACCAGGCACAAATGTTGGCATGTCCCATTCCAATAAAAGAGAGAACAAAACAAATAAAGGAATACCACACAGTTTTCTCCTCATTAAAACGCGATCTGCAATGTGCTTTCATCTGAACAATGTTCAAACTTTACTCTGGTATACTGCTGACAGAAAGGAATTCATGGTGATATCTGAGCGATATTAAAGCCCGGACTGAGGTGAAGGTGTGTTTTACTGAGCCTCTGTCAGCCACCTGAGGTGTTAACATCAAACTATCTTCCTCATAAACCCTTTTGCTTCCTCTGATTAATGATTTTCATTTGTCAATTGAATGTTGGTTGTGACTTCGTCACTGGTCCTTTATAACAACCACAACACTGTTTTTAGAGGTCGTCCTCCTGGTTTTTGTAGGAGGAAGGCAAAACGGAATCTGAAACTTTTATTGGACAAATAATGTCAAATTTAAATATTTTAAGGATCGGTTAAGACGGTTTTAAGAACACCATGTTTCAGAATGAAGGTGTTTCTGGAAACACAGTCCAACTGGAATGACCTGACAGATGTAGAATACGTGTTCCTCTGATCACCCACCTCCACAGTCATGGGGATGTTCTGCTTTCGGACGTTGTGGTTGTGCTGGTCAGTGTTCAGCATTATAACAGCGTAGGCCAAAGCGAAGCCTGCATCATTGGTCATGAAGGGAGAGCCGTTCACCTTCTGCAAACACACAACATGATACTCAATGAAGGTCATCATCATTCATGTTCAGCAAGTTTTTACAACAGATGTTTCTGTCTGAACAACAACTCAGAGGGCTGTTTAACTCGGTCTCACGTCAGTCCAGGTAACCTTGTTTCATCCTGCTTATATTATCGTGCCAACAGAGTGGAAAACTCATTTACAGTCACTGCCTAAAATTACCCAGCCATTCTTCGAGGGCGTCTATCTGTGTGTATGTGGTCAGTCTAAGAAAAGGACATTACTAGGAATAGTTTCCAGGTCACATGGTTCCTCTCTATTTTGAGAAATCAAATGTTCCCCCAATAGTTTGTCCTTTGCCAGTCATTGTGTGTGGGAGTGTATTTGTGTCTATGTTAACACTTATGTCACACTACTACTATAACCTGGGGGGTTAACCATCGGAGGGGGGGGGTTGATTCATACTTTCACCACCTTCACAACAGTTGAAATGACCCGATGATGGAAAGGACACTTTGTCATCGCGCTGACTTTGCTTGATGGAAATTGCAGAAACACACACAGAAGTGTGTGTACATGTGTGTGTTGGAAAACATTCAGTGAAGTATTAATATTCTCTGATGATAATATTAACAACAACAATACTATTATTAATAATAATAATAATCTAATCATAATACTAAGTAAGAGAAGTACTACTTCACAGACAGAAGGATAATATATTTAAATAACTTCTGTGCAACATGAAACAGAAACCTGTCTAAGACAACTAAAGAAATCAATTGATAAAACAAGAAAGAAAACGTGTTAAAAGACATTTTCTACAAAAGAGTTTTAAAAGTTTTAAAAGAGTAGCTGGTCTGCGGAGGCGTCTTGTATAATTCCCTGTGTAAAGTTGTTCGGCTATCAGAGCCCCGAAGGTGAACCCCCCCACTCTGTCTCAGAGTCGCCTGCCCTGGGGACCGAAGACAACAACTGGTCTGTGGATGTGCGGGTACGGGCCGGGGTCAGAGCCGGGGTCAGAGGTGGGAATATGTAAGCTGTATTCTGAGTCACGTTAAGTCCTCATGAAGCTGCTAGCAGGGTTGATTTGATACTGAATATTTGGGCTACATTCACATTACCAGGCTGAAGTCACTATAATCAGATTTTGTGTGTTTATGTGACACTTGTGTTATTTTCAGGGCTCCAATCTGATTGAAGTCACTTCCATATGTGGTTCTAGATCTGAATCCATGTGGCTTTTGTGATACAGTAATATACAGATACAGTAAATTAAACAGCAAAGCTGTTGCACTTTCCCTGTATGTGCATTAATTGTGTCGGGTGACGTTGGGACCAGAAAATACTCAGATAGTCATAAAGTAAACTTTAAATGTTGGTCCGGATGCTGATTTTTGTTATACATGAAAACAGTGTTTTATGAAGTGGGCGGAGATGTAAAAATACTGATGATGCACAGTGAGGTTCTGAAGTTGGGGAGTGTGCCTTACATGCCAGTTGTCTGTGAAGGTTTCGAGGAGTCTCTGGATGACTGGAGCCTCTCCAGGTAACCTGAAGGCCTCCAGGTAGAGCCTCAGGGCCTCATCAATCCGAAGACCCTGGAAGCCGAACGTACTGCAGAGAGGATTCACATTATTACACTTTAAGCATTATATTGTATCTTAACTCTGAGCTATGATTGTAAAACCAGATATACATGCCAGTGATAAACCAGCACAACACTGAACAATCAATCGTACTTGACGAAGCTGTCCAGGAGCTCCATATTCTTGCGATCGCTGATGAACTCGCCGATCATCTTCTTGTCCAGTCGGGGGTTTTCCTTCAGCCACTGGGCCACCTGGTTGTTGTCCATGGGATTACTGAGGAGGCCTTTCTCCTGAAGGAACTGGATCCCCTTCTTTGGCTTCTGGTTAAACTGCTCTGTGCCTGTAATCAGCAGCTGAACACAGGGAAGCAATGTTCAGTTTAACTTAACTCTCCTGCACATTGTTTGAAACTGTTTGAGTATGAAGGTGTAGCAGTAATCGCATCATGGCCAGTGGATGTATAATCTTAAATCAGGTAAAGCATTCCACCTTTTTCTTTGTTCGGATTTCCAGCAGCTCTTGGGACTCAGGTAAATGTGATGAGAAACGTTGAGGCTTCTTCGGGACTCTCTTCTCAGCTGGATCAAAGAACAGAAATGTAAACAAACTGTTTCGGTCCTCCTGATACTCAGTAAGACGTTCATGTCGCCCTGTACAATATCAACGTCCTACCAGTGTCGTTATCTCCTTGATCCTGTCTGCCCAGAGTCATCTTCTCTGCCATCAGATTCCCACTGGTCGGTGGATATACTGGAGCGCTGTCAGCTGGTTGAAGACTCAGACCGTTGCTGTTGCAAAGTCTATTAAGATCTGAAGATGTTGGAGTACATGTTCATTATTACACTGAGGCTATTCATATCTGACATGTGTCTGTTATTAAATATCTTTAATGACATTTATTTTTTCTCTTAAAACAAGACCAGACAGTAAGGATGAAGACCATGAACACCAACAAGAACATCGGGGTTAGATGCATCCTGTAAGGTATTTGTGTCTGAGCGGTGTACGTACCAGTTGTACTGTCGGTTCCATTTTTCATTGAGCCTTCTTCATCCGCCAGCAGTGTTTCTGTCTGATCTTGTAGAACTGTGTTATCGAGTACTTTGGCCTGGCAATGGGCCTCAGTGCTGTCGATCACTGTCAGCAGAGCTTCTAACGACAGGAGGTGGGTGGTGTAGAGCTGCCCTGACACTGGGAAGGCGTTCTATTGGAGGAAATTCAGGGAGACAAAAGGAGATTTTGTAGAGAGGCAGAATTTGTACCATCAAATTCTGCCCTGTTGGACTGAAAACATCATGATCTTTAAAAATGAAAAACTCCCCATGTTCATCTATCTTAGATCCTAGTTGACTTCCACAGTCTTGCCCAATAATGTGTTCTAATACCTCCATCATACAACGATTACCTTCGACAGCAGCTTGGTGAGGTCTTCAAATAAATTGGAGCAGTAAAAGTCACAGTCATAATTGATGTAGAGCTCAGTGACAAAGCTGGGGATCCTCCACAGCTGCACCAGTGCTTCCAGAGCGATTTCCTTCATCTCGTAAGGCATCTTGATGTTCTCCGATGTGATGATGTCCATCAGTTTCTTTAGATACATCTGCCAGGTTCAGCACAAACATGATGAGGATCATTTCTGTCGTAGTTTGCTTTGCATTGGAGTAACTGTCCACGAATTGTGTGACAGTAAGATGAACAATCAGGTTGAACAGTTACCTCTAGCTGAAATTTTAGGTGCATTCTCAAACTTTCAAAAAGCAAGAAGCACACTCGTATTGAGGAAGTATAGAGGTTCATTCGGTCCACGCCCAGCAGCTGCAACACAGAAAGATGTTCTTTAGTACTCCATCGTTCTCCAGATAGAAACATGGACTTTCACCGTCCATGTCTCACTAAAGGGACAAAGCTGAATGAGCTGCTGCTGCAAGTCTTTTTTTTCTTGGCAGTAAGATTGTAATTGTGTTAAAATTCCAAATTGAAGTTATAATCTTACAAAATGAATAAGACAGGGACCATGCTTTAATAACTACATAAACCGCCTTGCTCAAGTATCCCTAGAACACACATCATGTCCTTACCTGGAAGAGATGTCTGCAGAGCTCATCTTTGACCAGTC
>CAAKHC010019382.1:9481-30419 GCA_901007825.1 Macroramphosus scolopax | reverse complement strand
CCCCCGCCCCGTAGCCACACACCAGATCCAAAGAAAACACTTCATTCTACAGAAATAAACTGAGACATATGTAATAGATTAATCAACAATAAATGGGGGTTATTCAGTTGATGACGGATTATAAAGGGACCACAGAGTGTGTTGACAGGGAAATGTTTCATCAATACATTTCTTTATAATCATTATTCAGGAGGTAACATAAACTAGGCCGAGTGAGACATGATATTAAACCGTTGTTGTTAGTGATGTTTCAGCAGCTCAATAAGGAAACAGAACAACACAAACGTGGTGTGGTTGCTCAAACCGACGTACCTCTGACCAGATGTGGTGTTTTATTGGAGGAAGGTTTGGACAAACTGGCTGCAGTGTTTTTGAAACCTGATCAGCAGCCAGCTATCTGCCAGAATTCAGCCTGTTTTACTTTTCCCATCGTTCCTAGGAGTTGCAATTCATTAACTAATCACCACAGGGGGGGTGGAAGCATGGAGGGACTCAGAAAGAGAGGTTCAGATGAGAACTACCTAGTAGTGCAACAATACAGCCGGTCAACCTGAAGCTTCTTAGTGAGCATGTGATTACTACAGATGGGTGATGAATAAGATGAAAGACTAAATGACGGGTCTTTGTAAGACAATGGGCCAGAACGAGCTGCCAGGACAGCTTCAATGTGCCCTGGCATTCACCAAACAAGTCTTTGGAAGTCTCTTCCTCATGTGATGTTGGTGGTGGAAGCACTGTGTTACACATCATTCCAAAATCTCCCGTACCTGTGATATTGCGTTAGGATCTGCGTAGGCCTCAGTATATGAAACACATCATACACTCCTTTAATTTGAAACCCCTGTCGTTGGTAAACAAGGAGGCTGCTTCAGGCGAGGGACGTGTCCTCCTATTTACAGGCTTCTTCTTAGTTTCCTAAAGAATATTTGAAGAACTGTATTGCAGACAATGAATTATTGAGAAGTTGGTTAACGGCTGAGAACTGGTTTCTGCCTGGTTGCTGAGGTTGAGCCATGTCCTCCAGAGGCGAGGGTGACAACAAGCATGGAAATTATGCTGAAAACATCCTACGTCCAGGCACAGAAACCAGATCCACAGAGGGACCCACCAGAATGTCTGAAGTGATATAAAACACTAATCCTTGTCTTGGCACACAGTCTATACAAGCGCTGTCCAAAGGGGGTGGGGTCGGGGGGCGATTGTTAAAATAACACTGAGGAAAGGAGAGGCTCCAAATGTGCGTGAGCCTGAGAGTATGTGGCCAAAGTCAATAGGGGGTTGAACCAAACCAGCTGTCACATAAAGCAGTTTAAGTATATCAAACTCTGGTCACAAGAAATCAAAGACAAGCCATGAGTGAGCGTGAGCCCAAAGGGCAAAGTGGCTGGTTTTAAGCAAGCAACACACAAAAAGCTCTTAGACTGCACTCTGCACAAGGGCCATCGCTGGAAGCCAAACAAAGGGCCTGCTGTTTTTTCCATGGTGAGAGGAGAAAATTAGTTTGTTCACCTGTTCATCTTCTGAATAGCAAAAGATCACCTTTCAGCCAGGCTGTTCTGCTGCCTGGTTCTGCCCCACAGACAGCACGCAGAATAGTAAATGTACAATGTGAGCATATATTTATAGGGTTTAGTTTTCATGTTGACCAGTGGTGGTGTTTTTGCACATAACATTTTCTTCAGAAAGACGTCTCTAACTCTCTGGTGAGGACCACAGTGAGTCATTGCTGGTTTTCAACTGCTGCACTTCTGATTCCTCTTCTCCAGTTCCTATCTTGGCCTAAATAGCAATTGCGTTTGTGCCCATGGGGGGATTTTGTTGTCTTGTAGACATCAAGCCTGTTTCAACTCAGGCAGCCTTGATGGATTCATGCTGCTCCATAGATACTCTGATCAAGTGCTGTCAGGTCAGTGGAACCTCCATCCAACAAATATGTTCAATTTGTTTGATTAAAGGACAAACAAATATACAATGAATATTTAGCAATCACCTGTATCTTAAGTGCATTTGTCCATTAGATGGTGGTGAATTAAGCATGAGACAAAGCAGCATGACTTCATTGACAATGGAAATGTTCTTCCTCTGTGAAAGAACTACAGCAGCCACCTACATGACAAATCCTCAACTCCTTTTGTGGAGCATTGTGAGCAGTCCAGGTGATTTTCTTTATCGTGCGGTGTATTAATGTATTGCTGTTTCTTTAAAGATTAGAGGCTGTTCTCAGTCATTGTAAACAGTTCATGCATGCAGTAATGTCCCTGCAGCATGTTGTGGAACATTAAAGCAGCAGGACAGAGGAAACTCTGCAGCAGAAACACAGTTGAACGTAGCTTCTGTCATATTCTGTTTGACAGACAAACAGCAAGTTCCTCAGCTTGTTATAACGACATCTCCCCTTTAAATAGGGCAATTACATAAATATATGTACTGACCCAAACAGCAATGATTGGATCCTACATCATCTATGAACTGGACTATGACTTTTGTATCTCCCTGCGACACGTCTCCTCACTCGTATCCGTCTGTTTGTCTGTCGGCAGTACTGAATGCTACCTGGAGGATTTTCACCACAATTAGTGGAAGGTGAGAGCAAGAGCTCTTCTAGATTTGATTTCTTTTTTACATACTGTCTATGTGTAGCATTGTTTTTCTCCAATCGTTCTGAGAATTGCAGTTCTGTTCTTCAAAGTCTGTTGGTAAGGTGAACTTGTTTCCTCTTATTGTCCCTGTGATGTTCTGTCTCTGTAACCTATGTTTGAGTGTCTTAGCTATGCCACATGTAATAATACTGCTCATGCCAATTCATTTTCTTAAACAGAATTTTTTTAAAGCATAGAAATGTATTGGACCCTTAAATCATAGGCGGGCTACAGCTGTACTGTAGGATTATCTCTCCTGTCAGTGGCTTTGACTTAAACCTCAACTGAGACCAGCCCTGAGCCCTCGGAGTGCTAGTGACCACGAGGCAGCTCGCTGCATAGTGAGGGGCTTTGCTTACTATGCTGCCCAGGAAAAAGAGGGAAAATTAAAAAAGACCCAGGAGGTGAGCATGAACCTCCGGCTACAGATTACACTCCATCATATTGTGAATGAAGTGAGTGTGTGTGGAGGACATGATCTCCTTTCACTGTACAGATGCAGGGCAGGCGGCGTTCGGAGGCTACAGAGAGGCTACAGAGAGGCTATTCTCTGCCTGCACTGATCTTCATCTTTGACTGAAGGCTTGTAAGATGTCGGGCTATTCCCCTTTTAATTTAGTATCCAAATGAAGAGGCAACATCATTCACAATTCAAACTGCAGAACAAACAGTACGTGTTTATAGAAAGAACTTTATAGTCCAGCAGTAATTCCTTTCACTCTCCAGATAGCGTAGCAATGAAAACTGACCTGTAGAACTGTTTTCCCTCCCAGCCAGGAGATGGCAGTCCTTGACAAGACCCATATTGTTGCGCTTTCTGTCTGTTTACCTCTTAACTATTGTGTTGGTGGTCAGTTCCACAGACCATAACATCACTGATGACTTTAACAAACAGGATATTTGGTTTGTTTCAGTAGATTCGGTCAGTACAGTCCTCAAACATTCCATGAGAGATTAACTTTTACTATATATGTAATTCTGCATTATTTGCTCTCAGTAATGCAAATTAAAATATATATTGAACCTTTATATTCCTACAGTACTGTTACATCTTGTTGACGTCCACTACCAATGTACACAACATTACAGGGCTTTATTTCTTAATTATAGACTAGAACTTATTTGTTTGTTCTAATTTTCTATAAATACTCTTTACTGTGTTCACTATCCACTTTGCTGCTGTAATGCTAGAAATTTCCCCGTTGTGGGACGAATCAAGGTTTATCTCATCTTATCTTATCTTATCTATCAATGTGCAATGTTAATTCATCGCTTCCACAGTGGGTTAGGGGTTAGGGGCTAGGGAGAGTTTGCGTTGAGCTTTTAACATATTTGCCACAGCTGCAGTGATAATGTTATTTACCGCTGCCTGTCTGCACACTCAAATATACCAGAGGCCAAAAACATATAATAAATGAAGGGTACTATTAAAGGATAAACGTGGAATCTACATCATTATTTTAAGAGACAGATAACTAACAAATGAAACCTTGGTCCAGTCTCCTCAAGGAGCATCTGACTCATTGTAGGGATCAAGTTTCAGTATTCTGTGAACACTCATTCAGTATTGCCAGCTCAGACCCCCACCCAGACCCCCATTTTGAGAATAAAAAGCATGCAGGAAAGCATTAGAAGTGAGTGTGTTAACAGGCTGTTTGAGAATTTGCACTGCTGTTCTCGAGCTGAGATGCAGCAGGGTCAATAAAATTCTCAAACTACTTTCCAATTCCCTCATCTTTATTGCATGTGGAGAAAGTCTGACAGAGCTGCATAGATGCAGTAGTGCATCCCTTTGACTGGCTCTGATGAGATGCTGGTGGTGTGATGGCATCAGGGCAGGGGAGGTGGGGATTATGGGAGCTGAAGTGATATTTGGACAGGTATTGTGTGCACATGTGATAGCCTCTGCAGATACTTCTTTTAAATTGTACTCTGAGGGACATGAGTATCTGTCTAGACAGCAACATCTGAGACTGAGAAAGAGAATAAACACTTACAAAACACTTCGCAAATCATAAACGTAACGCCAAAACTCAGCAGTGGTAGAACACACAGGACTCTAGACTAACTTTTCCAGTGGTGAGGACACACACACGGCAGGTGCTGTACCTCAGTGTTAACACCTGCAGAGCAAGTTGTAGAAACTGTTTGTAGTGTATGTACACATGGGTGAAGCATTGATGATGATCAGTGTCAGGATGTCTCACCTATAAGACCAAATGAGAGGAACTTGTTGACAGAGGTCAGTGCGAGGCCCGTTATTGGTCCAGTGGTGTCCTCGGAGCGGACCACCTCTAGGAAGGGCCTCAGGAAGACATTGGGTTCCAAATCTGACAGCTCTTGAGAGAAGAAAAGAAAGAGACACACATCAGTCAGTCGTGGAACCACAGAACATGAGAACATGAGAACCTTACACATTCAGGGATCCAAGTCCTTGAATGTGGCGATATCGTATTTCAATTTCAGGATGGGAGTTGCTGGTTGAATGAGTAAGATGAAGAGATGTTTTGCAGTGCATAAACACAACATTATATATCTTTTATGTAAAATAGTCTTGGTTTATTAAGAAACTGTGGCCCCCCCAGGTATATTTGGCAGCCCACTGTAGCATCTCCGTCTCAGAGAACATCGCCTGCCATCAACATCTCCCTGCCTCAATGTTTGTTGCAGCTAGCAGCAACTAGCAGCCCACGTGTCTCCTCACACTTTGGCTACTGATAAACCAAAGGAGAAGACTAACATCTGCAGAGACACAGAGACGCTGCATGGCCATGAGACGGTGTCTCAACCCTCAATATGGGTTTGCAACTTTTCTACCTACACCAACCATCACTTCCTGAAGATCCTGGACTTCTGTTTTGTTTTTAACCAGTCATCCTGATGCTGTACGTTTTCCGGCATCATTCCTCATGTTTGTCATTGCCCAGTAAACTAAATCTACAGCGCCTTAGGTACTTCCAGTACCAATGAAAATAACACATTTTTCTGAATTTTGGCATCAACTTGTTAGCGAATGATCTGTTCTTGTGACATACCTGATCCAGAGTAAAGTGGATGGGCACAGCAAGCACTTACTGTGGACGGACCAAGTCGCTGTTAGAACTGCGCTCTCTGCCCTCTAATGTGTTTACATCTGGCCCTCGTTCCACTCATAACTCTACTAATGTCACTACTGCGAGTTGAGTTTGATAACCACGCATAACGTCTTATATTCTGTCACAAGTTTGAGAGATATGTGTATGTCCATATAGAGGCGAGATTATCAAACCGTATGATAACAGCAAGTACATTTATAATGCATTCAAACACATGACTGAACTACCAACATGTACGTAGGCACATACACGTTTGTAGTTTTGTGTTGTATTCAACCCTACACATCAACACGAGTGTGTGAAAGCCACTTTGGATGAATCGTTTGCTTTATTAAACTGATCTTCAGAGTGCAATAGGCCTTCGGCAGATCTTCTAGTGTAATTAGTGCTTGGAGCTTCTGGGCATGCAACTCTGGGAAACCAAGTTTAGCCAATCAAGCCTGACTTCAATGGTTGAAGCATTCCTAGAGAGAGTGTTGGGGTCATGAGGGGGTAGAAGAAATACAAAACAGTTAAAACAACAACGAGGAAAATTAGTGGAGTCACGCACGCCACTGTGAAACGTTGCGCCAGAGTTCATGCCGAAGCAATACAATGAGGATTACGGCTCCACTCCAGACGCGAAAAAACAATTTGGTCATCAAAAGAGCCGAAGGTAGTGCTCACCCGTTTTCTAAACCTCCACATGTGACCACCGTGCATTAGTGTGTGATATCCAATACCCCTCCAGCTTGTTTAGAAATCAAATATGAAATAGTTTGGAAATTTACACAGCCTCTTTATCGCCTGCCAGGTATTTTTAGGCCTCGCTTTCGAAAGCAAACCTCTTGCTTGCTGCTTTATTTAATATTTTTTCATCTGGTGTTTTAGTTTCATTTTTGTTAAATCTGAAAGCCTGGAGAAGTTTTGGTTTAAAGGATGAAGGGGGGGTCACCAATTGTAAATTTAGTAACAGCAGCACAAAAAATAAACAGCTACCTAGTGAGAGATGTAAGAAGAAAAACTGATGAATAAATATAATAAAAAAAACTGTTAACTGTTTAAACTGAGTGAGATCACCTGGTGAAATCGGTCCATCAGCTGCCAGAGAACTTTTTAAAGAAGGTTTTAGTGTCCCATTACTTTACAGTGTGAAAAACATGTAATACGGGTCGAAGCAGGGTGCTCAAATGAATCTGTCAATAGATCCTGATGAAGACTTCATCAGAGGCGATCACCCTGTAAGTGCTATGGCTGCGTTCCCAAAGACCACAGATTGGAAAACTCAATTGTGTTGTATTGATCTGGCTGGCCATCGGTGAACACAGGGCTGACAGGAGCGGTCCGTCAATGGCCATCACCAATCTTCTTAAATAAAGTCTAAATACAGGCTCAGTACTTCAACTCAATCTCCAGGGCTTGTGGAGTGGAGTGAAATAAATAACTACAGCCTCGGCTGTGGTGAGGCAATCATTCTATAACCAGGTTGACCTCTAGCTGACATTGACCAAAAAAAAAAGAACGCAGGATTGCAGGATTAAAGCGGCTCACCCAGCCGTGCATGTTGCCATCTAAGGGCTGGGTTTTCTGGGTACAAGTCCTGATTTAAGAGCATGTACAAGCCCGACTTCAGTTCAGCTTAATTGGTGAAAAAAGAGAGGTTGTGAAATGAGCCCATTACGATTCACCATGAGCCTAATCCTACCTACCTCCACCATGCTGGAGCCCCATCTCTCTACTTGGAGCGGTAGTGAGAGTATCCAGCCATGGGTGGATTACCTCTCCAAATGACCCCAGCAAGGAGAGAGGGAAGAGGCTGGGGTGAACCTTTGCTCCCAGGAGAGCACCTCGGAATGAGGCCGGCTTACCGCAAAACAGAGGCCATCTTTAACACATGCACATCTATTGGCACTGGTGCAGAAAAGGCTTAGAATACAAGGAGCAACAGCAGGAGATGAAACGGAGCTGCAGACGCAGCTTATTGTCCAGACAACAGATGAAAAAAAAGGGGCAGAGAACGTCAGAAATGAAACACAAACAATAAGGAAACTCAACCAAACCTTCAGACTTTAAAACACACAAATATTTCCATCTGGAATCTCCAAAGATTAATACAAGGCTTTCCAAGCAGAGTCAGGAGTTATACAAACAGGTCTGTCTTCAACAGCATCGCAGTGTCGAGGAGTGGAGCACCAGAAACTAAATACCAAGTTCTTCTAGTGGCCAGTACATCAAAGACGAGGGGAATTACATTCTAATGCTACTGGAACTGAAGCTGAGTAACGTCTTTATCTCACAAGTGCAAGTTAAACTAGGAAAACACTGGACGATGTGCAAACAGAAAAAGAATGAAAAGTGTTTCACTAGCATGTTCTAGAGAACAAGAATACTATTCAGGTGCACCAGTACAAGTGATTTGACACTGGACAGAAGTTGGTAAAATATCCTTACATGGCTAACAAATCTGTTCCTGAACTTCTCTCCCTCTCGTCTTACTCATCAGCAAAGACCTTCACAGATTGGAGATGTGCGCTGTGACTGCAGACCTCTGTCAAAG
Source organism: Macroramphosus scolopax (assembly GCA_901007825.1). NCBI lineage: Eukaryota > Metazoa > Chordata > Actinopteri > Syngnathiformes > Centriscidae > Macroramphosus > Macroramphosus scolopax. The sequence continues at coordinate 22,149 of CAAKHC010019382.1, read as the reverse complement.
CCAATAGCTCAGTTTTTTTAAATATGCAAGTGAAAGCATCATGACTGGAAATATTCCCAGATATATTAGAAACATTCTTTAATCTTTTCATAAAGCTCCAATTTGATGCTCTGTTAAGATTTGCTTTGTGTCACAATGATGAAGAATCTTTCAGAAAACATCTGATCTGATCCCTCTGAATATTTTGATGGGTTCTACCTGGTAAACGTTTGCAAGGTTTTGCTTATAAAACACATGGAACTAATTACACAAAACATTCAGATAGCAGATTTAACTTCTTAGCAAATGCTGACCTCATAGGTCCGTAACAAGTGGCACCAAAGGTTCTGAGCTTCTCTGACTAACAGGACGACGTTTGGTAATGGTTTTGACGGATGCAGGTGTAGAAACATGGATGCATCCAGGTACTGACAGTGATACAAAGGACAATAAATAACCTGATCTAACAGTTACATCTCTGAGAAATCAATACGCACATGTCAATATGCACTTCACAAACAAACACACATACCCAGGCCCACCCCCGGGACAAAGGTTTCTGTGAAGATGAACAAAACAAAATGACAATTTCTATAAAGGTATAAGAGAAGCAGGGGGAGCTGAAGGAGGGGTGAATCCCCTCCTTCAGCTCTGACTGACGCAGTGGCCCAAAACCAAACACTGATGGTTATTGATCTGGACCTCTTCGGCTGCTAAAATTAAGAGTCAGGTCCGAGGTTGCAATGCTGAGGCTCCTCGTGCTGGGGAGAGAGGAGCCACTTTAACAAGACCAGCAAGGCTAAATGAAATCCAAGGAGAATACCTCTCTGTTCATCTGCTGAACAAAGTCTTCCATCTGTCGGGAGAAGTTTGATGAATGTCAGTTCTCTTCAGCCCTTGGCCCCCACCCTTGTTTCATTCATCCCTCCTCTCTGCCCTCAGTCCCGGCATTCTACTGAATGAAATTGACACTTGTAGAAGAGGGCAATTAGGAAGGAACAATGCTATGGAGTTCCATATGGTCATTTCATTGGGTCACAGTGGTATTTTATAGATGCCTGGAACAATGCCTCTGCACAACCTAAACAGGCAATTTGAAAGCCCCCAGAGAAATTAAAACTTTTCAAAATGCTTGAGAGGTTGGCTTTAATGGCTACTGTAGGAGAGCATTTCTTAGAGGGCTGCATGGAATATAGTTTGCATTTTTATTTACAATAACACTCTCTCACTGCGTTGTTCAAGCAGGACGACGGGTCAGTAAGAATACAATCAATTGCCAAACAAGTACTCCAAAAGCCTAATTAATCACCAGTTCAATCAAGAGATTTACATTGGTCAATTTTCTTAAGCGAGGATCATAACAATTGCTAATCCTTTCACTGTAAAAACGACACAACAGCCATTCAAACTTCAGCTCTTATCTTCAATCGACCAGTTATTTTGTCCTCTTTAGTGCAGCAAGTGTTTCCTCAAGGTTACGAGCTCATCATAACATCATTTCAATATGATACAAGCCAGTCAGTAACTGGTTTTCAACTACATCAGCTAGTTATAATAAAGTTAATTTGAAGGATAAATACCTTACAGAAGTTCAAATGATTGATGAATCGTTACGTCTTCTTTCAATCAAAACTGTCAAACATCACTGGTTGAAGCAAACCAAGACAAAGCTGTGACATCATCTTTCCCTGTTTCCTGGGGTGTTTAGATCAGATGAATAACAATATTAATCATTAATACACATCAGAATACTTGTGTGGACTATGTTGAAAAAACAGTGTAAGTTAACACACTTTGTGCTATCTGCTGCCTGTCAATTGATATTTTATGTTCTGATTAAATTGTGTAGTTAAAAGAATAATGAATGAATGTTTTCTGAATTACATGTCCCATCAGGAGAGAACGTGTCTGCAATGTGCTCTATTTGTTTCCGAGATTATTCCTTTCAGCAGAACCGTGTTTCACCCAAAGAGTTCCACTGTAACGCAGTAAAAATAAAGCAGGTGCATTCAAACGGCATGACTTCATTAACACATCTTGCCGGGGTGAGAGCCTGCCAGCCACTGTGCTGCTTTGCACCTGTTATCCTGTACATAAAATGTATTTTCTATGGTGCATTCTTTGCACAGAGGCCACATTATTCCAACAGGGAGCTGGCTGGGCCCCAAGGTCCACTTAATGCGTTTCACAGGCTGCTGTCCCCACTGTAATGGATGGACATACTTTACGCTCAGTTTACTTAAAAATAACGGATGCTTTAGAATACTGAACTGAAATAGTGTTAAGATTTCTGTATGAAATGTGTGTGCGTGTGAAAGCGGAGTTGATCTATCAGAGTATCTAAAATGTAAAATACATTTTAGCATTTATCTTTTACATGACTGCACCTTCAACTATTTCTTCAGAGGACATGTTTTGGACTGCAGGCCTCTGATCCAACTCACTCCATGTCATTTTAAAGTGTTCGCTTGTAGTGTCACCGCGGTGCCCTTCAGATGACGTGGGATTGTATTATCACCTCTATTTTCAAAAAACAAACAGTGGAGAGCAAGATGCACAATTTCCATCCCATCATCTACCCTTGCCAATCGCAGTGTGTGTCCTGGTTAAGATAATGGGAGGGCAAAGAAGGGGAGTGAGGGTGGTGAGGGGATCAACAAGGCAAAATAAAGCGAGGAAGGGGGCATACAGTTGAGGTGACGAGCTTCGGAGGGTTTAAGTTTGGATACAGTAAAGGGTTACACTGCAGATGGCATTCATTCACAAACATAAACCAGCACACCGGCTTTTGTCAGACTCCTGTTGGTGAGAACCGCTATCTGCAACTGCAGGGCAAAAACAGTGATGTGCAGCAGTACAAAGTTTACCGTGCCAGGGAAAATATATATGATGTTTCAGTTTGAGTTGTTAACAAAGAGGTCAATGAGGTGGACAAAGGAAACGGACAAATCAACTCAATAACAGAAGGTCATGCAGTGCTGGCTGGTGTGTGTAGAAAGCTTGAATGGAATTTTTCAACAAACCGGGTGTTTTGTGTGCAGAAACAAAAGGCAACAGAGACACACTCAGTGTCATCAAAGCAAAAGTAAAAGTCGATAGATAAAATATTAGCGAGAGGAGGATGATGAGATGACGAACAAGAGGCAAACAACAAACTAGCAGAGAGACAAAACCCTGGCGTGAAAGTGTGTGGGTGTGTTTGTGCACGTGTGGGTGTGTGTGCATGTGCGTGCGTGTGTGTGCATGCGTGTGTGCGTTTTTGGGTGTGTGTATGTGCGCATAGTGGCGAGTTGTCAGCCTCATTTCTTTCACCTGCTGCACTCCTTCAGTTCTCAACTAATGGCATTTCCATGGATAGGACAGATTCCAGAAACCACACTCTGTACATGGCGACAATTTTAACTCTTGCTTTTTACATTACATCTATTTCAAAGTCTGAAAATCAGTACAAGATCCAAAACACTCATTGAATGTGAATGAATTAACTTGAGTGAGCCGCAGTAGAGAGAGAGCCATGTTCGACTCCCTCACACTGTGAGTAAGTCCATGGACATCATATTGACAGAACTCTGGCCGTAGTTGAGGGATTACTCAGTTATACATGTTCCTAACGATGTCACAGCCATGATGGTGGCTGAACCACTCTGTATGCTGGGTGAGGTAATATAGTACTATAGGTAATATAGTACTACATAGTACTATATAGCTGATAGTAAGACAATAACATGGGAAGTCAACTAATGAGCCCTGAAGTTTCATAGGTCTTTGTGGGGTCTCAACAGAATGCAAACAGTCTTGGAAACATCTTCAATGCCATTTGTAGTCAAGTAGTGAAATTTGATGGTTTTCACAAAGGTCTATTTAACTGTCAAATGAGAGAAGTGCATGTAGAACACTCTGCTGGAGGGCAGGATTCAGTGGAGAGCCCGGTCATCCCTTTCAACCCTGCATCAGAGTGTGAACCCCTCATTTGAATGTAGCCATTCACAGCACAGCTCATCAGTATTAATAGGCTGATACCACTGTATTTAGACGTGATACTCACTTTATACCCACCAAGCATTGACAGCAAATCCTCCGTGTGTGTTTAATAAATCGCAGCAGTTAGGTGGGAGGGCTTAGTCTCCAGTCACCTAATGACTATATTATGAGCCACGGCATTAAGAGGGATTAATACTAATCTTGTCTGTTTCAGTTTACCCTGAAGGGGTGGGCGGTTTGAGGGAACAACATAGCAGTGTGTGCTACGCCGGCCAGCAGCTAGACAGCCGATTCTCAAACACATTACTGAGTTGATTTTGTATGCTGACCGTAGCCACAGAAAGAGCTTTACTGATGACCCTTTTCCTTGACTAGAGGCTACATAAATGGTTGTGCGTGTGTGTTTGGGGGGGTTTCTACATGTAACTTACATGTAATACACATACTGTAGCTCCTATATAGCTTATTTACTATATCAGTTGGACATATCACTTACTCATTCTTATTTCTGATGATTCATCTGGACAGGTGTACTTATTCATTTGTTCTTATTATATAAATGCTCTTTATTGTGTTCACTATCCAGGTTGTTGCTGTAATGTTTTAAATTTCCGCGTCATGGGACGAATAAAGGTTTATCTTATCTTATCTTATCTTGTCTTCTGTATGTAGAACTGGGATAAGCACACCAACAATAAAATCTGTGACTGGGTATACAGAGCGCTGAGAGCCTCAAGGTCCACTTAGTCACCATGAGCCACAGAAAGTCCTCTAACAAAGACGCTAGATAAATAGACCATAAACCTTCAAATGATACCACTTACTAGACTCTTGTCTAATTCCAGCCGTGGACCTTGGCTATATTGTATGGTACAATTCTGGTTTACAAATTCTGTTATTTTGGATTAAATATCAAATGGATTACATGTTTGAAAATGTATGGTCAGACAGCTTTCCTTTGGGTACTTTCATAGGGTAGGTTAGGGAGAAGATAATACTTAATAGAGTCAATAAATTAATGTCTAGTGAAGGTAAACAAAAGATTAATTTCTGCATTATTTATTCTGGAGATCTCATTGAAACCCTTTACCAGATAGACCTGACAGAAAATAACATGTATACAACTTCACCCCAAAGGGTCATCAATAAATAATGTTTGACGGCCTCAAGATACAAGTGACAAGCAGTGGATATTCTAGTCTGTGATTTAGATAACATGTTTTAGTCTGGTACTGGGAAATGAATGTTGCTAATTGGTTCAGTAGTTAGTCATCAAATGGTGTACTGCAGCTGACATATCTGTGCCAGTTCAGAATGTAACTCTGGTCTGATCTTACTCTGCTTCAAATGAACTAGGTAGTAGAATAAGTCGTCCGACCACATCTGAAAGTAAGTGTATATATATATATATATATATCTGATCCAAATGGCCCCACTCACAGGCGGGTCTAAAGCCTTCCAACTTACAGAGGTGAGAAGCATAACTGATTGTACAAGTAGGGATCCCATGACAAGCAATCTGCACAATCAAATCAGGGAGAGGTTGAAAGAGGAGTTCAAACCAGACTTACATTCTCAACTCAGCGTTACCTGGCAGTGATCGTGGAAAGGTCAATTTCAGGAACTTGAAAAATCAGCCACCCTGAACAGAAAGACTTTCACACTTTCTTTGAAGATTTCAAATGTGACATATTGACGACAGCGTTCAATTTAGAGACCATCTTGTAATGGGATCACACCAGGCGTGAGTCCTGTGGACATGCTGACGTTCAGAGTACTTAATAATCCTTATTACATGAGCACTAAGTACCCAATAGTCAGACGACACCAATCTTCAAACTTGACCTGTAAAGTTTAGTGATCAGATCAATCAACGTCTCTGTGGTAGTTCAATAGGTAACTACAGGACCACATTCGGCCATGATGACAAACACACAGACTCAAAAGGTGACAACATTACCAGCCACATGCTTTCGCGACTTATAATAAAATCAAAACACACTGTCATTTACAAAAGCTCTTACGACAGACCTCAGTGTCATGTAAGATCTCCATACGCAATAGGTCGCCCTCTCCATGGCAACAGTTGGTGACTTTCGAACAACAGAGGCTTAGAGGGGACATTTCTAACCACTGATGCCACACAGGCTCCATGGTGGGGAAACATTAAAGCCTATCGGGTTTATCCCCAGTGGGGGCACTGAATTGCCGAGCTCGGAGTCGTTGGAGATGTCCCGGGCTGGCTTAGTATACCAAGGTGACAACTGTCATAAATTACTCCCATGTGGGTCCACATGTCTGTCATACTAGAACCAGATTTAGGGAAACTCAGAGACAACAAAGCAGGGTTTAACAGCGCTCTGTTGATCCAGGGACAGGGGCAGGGGGCACTTTGAGCATCTGTCCAATAAATATGAAATTCTTAAATATTCAAAAAGATTCTCATAAACGTGACTGATAACTTAAAAACAAATGATATTTCTTGGCTGTTTCCATTTGATCCAAGTTTCTTTGTTTTCTTAGCGAGTCGAGAGGGAATCTGAGTGGTTGAAGGGGAGAAAGAAAACGAGCCACTGCACTGCTGTTCACATGGCAGCTCACTTCCACTGATGTATAAAGTGCACTTCCCTAGGGTTTACTGTTTGTCATAAAACATCTCTCAGCACATAATTTAAACAAACTTGAGAGGCAAAAAGAGAAAAAAAGAATTATACAAACATAATTTACTGAAGGGGTGTTGGACTCAAACACTGACGCTGTTTGCCAGGAGTACAGTAATTCTAAACCATGCCCCAGTAAGAGGTTCCTCAAAAGATACTGTGGGGTAATGTCAGACAGCTGAGCAAATGGGACAGAATCCAGGGAGTGCATTATCCTTATGAGTGCATGTCTCCATTTTGGATTGAAAGTGACAGAGATAGAGGGTGTTTGTCAACATGTTTTCTTGTGGTCTGTTGTCACAACAGAATGATGAAGAGAGAAAGTACATCAAGTTTTAATGTGCCTTCATTTCCCTCATTTTACAACTCCCTGCACAACCACTGGACGGAAAGAACGAGCATGGTGCCATCGCTACTGCACACATCTGCCTTTGAAAATCATGCTAAATCACAGGCAATCATATACAACTGTGCAAAGATACTCAACATACTCCTGTGAAACTGAGAATATGGTTTCAAATTATTAAGATAATATATCATGTGGATCATTGGAGCCAAATACTCAGACAACTCTACTTAAATTTCAGGCTTTACAAGGATAAGATCCAAACCACAAAATGGTGGGCCTCACACTCTTGATGTTGTGCACAACAAAAAAGTGAAAACGTGACAGTGAAAACTACTCTGGGGTGCGTAGCACTTGCAAAATCCAAAATAATGCATGACACAAAACTGACAAAAGATGACCATTTAAAATCGTCCTATACTTTTTGTTTGCCGTTAGCCCTTTCAAAAATGTAGACAAATTCTTTCCCATGAAGTTGGTTTCTGCAGTGCAATGTGTCTCCCTCACACCAAGCTCGTTCTGCACACGCAAGGCTGCGCCTATCCAATCCGACTGGCATCACGGCCATGGAATGCTGAAGTCCACATTTTTCCCATTCAGCAAGAAAAAACGGCCTTTCAAAGCCAATCAGCTAGAAATGTTGCTTTGTTTTTATTTTCGACTGAACTTCCTGGAACCTATTATGGAGCTGTCAGGGATGTATATTTAGCTATGGCAACACAGGGCCTCCTCGCCCCCTTGCGCCACTGGTCATGTCACCTCTGATAAACAGAAAAACAATTGGTTATCCCTTTTGTCACCTTTAAAGAAAATGGCATGGGTAGTGTTTCTCTGGTTGTAAGTGACAGATACCCTGTAGGGCTACACACAACTTCTCTGTAAACAACAGCAGAGGCAGTTCATGGAGGAAAACCATACAGATATTATAGTCACACATTTGCTTAATACACACTAAGTTCTTCATAAAGGGACGACATCAGACCAAATTTCTATTCAGCCATTTGTATTGTGTTAAAGTTACCAAAACTACGTCAGTCAGTTTGATGACAGTTAATTAAGCAGACACCGAATCCACTGGATCAACGACTCTGTGGGAGTGAACAGGTACTACAGATTATACATATCTTTTAGATAAAAAGTCAAATTATAAAAGGTAATGATAGCTCTCTGTGGGGCTGTAATGCTTTTAATATATGTGTTTCTAAGGTGTCTGTCCATGGATGAGGGTAAATAAGAACCACAAGACTATCTTGTGTTATCTGGCTACAACTCTTCATTTATCGGACTGCTCAGCAAGGCTGGATGCCACCAAACACAGCTGAATGTAATGATACACGTGCTGCAGCAAAGAAAAGCAGTGTAGCTGACTATTCTGGTTTAATTTGTAATCCATGTCAGATGTCCAGGGCATCATTGGTAGCCTGACACCGAACGCCACAGCAGCGTAGAGTTTACAGGGTCCCTCCAGCTGATCCACAGGACACGTCTCGGAGTAACTCTGATTTGACTTGATTTCTTTCCCATCACAAACAAGTCATGATGTCCCACCATTACAGTAGACAATCCTTTTTGCTTTAGCGAAATGTTGTCGTGTTCTGTGAAACGCTTTTCTTGTTTCGTGAAATATTGTCGTGTTTTGGGAAATGTCTCGAGAAAACTCGTTGTGTTAACGTTGTGTTTTGGGAAATATCATTGAAGTAAGATCAACACTAACTTTGTTGTTCCTTGATTGACTGAAAAATCAAGACATGGTTTTGATGAATGAGTTGAAGAATAGAAATGGAACGGACTGTTAAACACAGCATTTCTTGGACGTTTGACAAAATATGGATGAAACGTATAAACCCTTTTTCCCTGCAGAGTTAAATCACTGTTTAAGAGCACATGAGCAAAATGAACGGAAACAAATATGATTTGAGTGTCATCGTTGTCATTTACTTGCACACTGCTGCAACATGAGCAGCTGCTTTTGCAATGTGAGTTTCACAGTTTAAGCGCAGCAGGGACACACATGGACACGGTGAAGAGAACAGAGGCCACTGAAGCTGCTAACACATACACAGCCACAATGGAAGCCCACTGTGAGCTAACTGCATGGGGAAAGAATTCACACTGGTCTATGGGAAGCATCTAATTTGCTATATATATATAGATCTATAGATATGTATCGTACGCATCAACCTGGTGGGGCAATGCCAGGTTGTGAAATACAAGATAAACATACAATGGGACTGCAGCCTGAAAACAATTGCCTCACTCCCCATCGTTCTCGACAGTTGGTCACTTGTGGATATTACAGGCTCCGCAGAGCTGCTCATGTTTTTCATTGTGTATGAATGTTAAGTCGTACAAAACATCCGTACAATTGTGATTGTGGGGATGGTTATTTATCTGGCATGTAAATCATCGCTTTAATTAAAACAATAGTCAAATGTTGTGTTGTATTTTACCTTGTGAGTCTGTGTGAGTGTAATCATTGTATAATGTTGTCCTGAAGATACCTAGTAAGGTAAGTGTGTGGGCTGAACGTGGGCATCACCACTGTGCTAAAGGCAGTGACAAAATTTCCCAGGTGTGTCAAGATAAATGTCAAAATGGGTGTGGTCCAGGCAAGGATTTTGGAATGGGGGGTAGGATGTAGACAAACAAAATGTAGACAAACTTAAAGACTTCGGAGGGTCATAGTTTGAATGATTTGTCAAGATTGGATCATCCCTGTAAGAGGATGTCCAGAAGTCCCCCTGTGTTCTCTGGTGTCTCCAAGCACACACAGTCCAAAGCCCACAACAATCCATCAGTGGTGCTGACTTCAGAGCAGTCTGTGCTCTGAGCCCTCGGGTTAGGTTGACCTATACTTGACTCAGCAATAACACTGATGCCCACTAGTTCACAAGTTCATTCTCCTTCGACCTCTGCATCTGACCCCCCCCCCCAAAATATGTCCAACTGCTATTCACTACATCCCGACCACCTGTGGGGTATATATACACCAGGCAGAGCCGTAGAACTTATAAAAGGAGAAATAACAATCTTCATTATATAACTATACGGCATTATGAAATTAATCTGATGCTTTGACGGAACAACAGTTGCATTACCAATGAATATTAGATTATAAAGTTCAGCATTCCTCTCAGTAAGCGTCACTTCCTTTGAATCTAATGTTGATTTGTTAATTTTGTTACATTTGTCATGTGTCGATGTTGTATTGTACATAAATTATAATAAAAGAACAACTTCTGGAACAAACAACAACAAATGGTCCCATTCCACTCCTGTTGTAATTCATCCTGTAGAAAGAATCACTCAGCTCAGTCAGGAGAAACAACAGTCCATCACTACTTTACGGCATAAAGTTGCACGCCTGGCTATCATAGAAGGACGGGAAGTCTGCGCCCTCCAAGAGCATTTAATGTTTCCGGATTTCTTATTAGAATAAATTAAATTAAATATTAAATTAAATATTGAACAATTTCACAATACTATTCACTGCAGGTTATGATTCTGTGAAAAACATGCTGCATGATGCAACGTTGATGTTTATATCGTTGATATATTGATGTGCACAAACCAGCAGTGGTGTCAGTATCCAGCTGTACGAATGTATAGACGCGACTCCAACTTTGTGATTTAGCTTGATAAAAATATATCGTTTCACATACAGTTACATCTTGTTAGGAGCAGAATGAATTTCCCACACATATTATTATCTCCAATCTAAACAGAAATACGATCCATATTTCACAAATAAATACCTCAACCTCACTCCTCTAACACCCAGATCAAGAAGCCTTTTTGTAAGCCACAACTCTGAGCAAGAGTCGTAAAGTCCAAAGCTGGGCAACGGAGGCAGGCCAGAGAGCAGGGAGTGAACATGGTCGTACATATCGGCAGGGCTATTTTGCTTTCAGAGCAATCAACACCTTCTTGTTGTCCCAAGTTGTTAGCATGTCTCGTCAGCTGCGACGGGCCATACCGGGCTCCTCGGCTCCCTCCCCTGTCAGCAGGCTGGCTTTTGTCAAAATTTGTTTTCAGCTTGCTGATCCCACTCTATTTATGATGGGGTGCATCAACAGGTTTAAAGCGCTCCTGTCGCATGTGTCACATCTTTTTACTTCAATATTTGTGCCATGAAATGTGGGCAGTTGTTGAATCACACTCTCCCGACTGTACATGACCACCAGCAGGCCGTCCTCCTGTGACCACCAGCAGACCTCCTACCATCCCTTGACATGAACGTTTTGACCCATGCCACCCGTACACACGAACACACACACAGTCTGTTCGAACCTCTCAGCTGCAGCCCAGAAATAGGACAGCTTTTTCAATTGTGGGTGTCCACTCAGAGGCGGCGGCCTTTTGTCAGTTTCCTGTTCCATGCTCAAACAGGCGGTTGATATCAAACAAGTGGATGTGAGATTTGAAACAGATAACTATGCCTCAATATATTACAATTTTAGTCAACAAATACAAAATAAGCAATGACCTAAAAGAGATTATTATCAACAGTTGTTGGATGTTGAATAAACCCGGACTAAAACTAACAATAGATAACAGACTATCAAATAATTACATTTTATGTTTGGAAGTTACAGCTTGAAATAAAATGCAGTAATTAAGGTGGATAGAGAACCAACAAGAAGATGACTTGTGTGTCCGTTACAGGAGAGAATGGATGTATTTGTGAGAATCTCAGCTTGAGACAGCGTACGATGCAATGCTTAGCTAATTGGATATGTGTATTAAAATGTCCGTGGTCACAGCACCCTTATGGAGCATGAAATAACAAGCAGCTGTGTGTGTCAAGAGACTTCACGTGTGTGCGCTCAGTTTGTCTGTGTGTGTGCTTGTGTGTGCATGTGCGTGTGTGCGTGTGGGTGTGAGTGTGGGAGGGATGGCTGCTGAGAGGTTTATTAACCCAGTCCATCAAGCCAGTCTGGGATTCCCACCGAAACACCCAAGGCTTAAGGATGTGAGCGCCACACAAGCTAGACAGCAAGACAGTGCCTCTCCGCAATACTAATATGGGCCCTTATTTTCTACCACAACATATCCCCCCCCAACCCACCCCTGTCCTCCCCCCCCTCTTATCCACAACCAACACCTCTATGCCAGCACTGCTTGCACGTGTCATGGACTACGTTCTTTACTTTGAGCAGCTTTGGTGTCCTTTTGAAGACATTATTCACAACTTCCTCAATTCTTTAGCACTAACTTTTGATTGTGATTTACTTTGCACAACAATTCATGAGCATGAAAATGATCACCAGGGCAGTGTGAAGCCCGGTTCACAGGACTTTACCCTATATAACTGTCAGTATGGAACCACAGGGCTCTGCTATGGTGTTACTTCTGTGTCAAAGAACAAAGTTCCAGAGAAATCTACAAACTGCAGTCAAAAATAATAATTCCTCATTCAAACTTAAGTTCCACCAGGGCAAAGAACGGTGCTGATCATGACTTGTTTGGCTGACGGAATGATGAGCAACAAATGGGTCACTCGGTCCTAAACACACCTTTCAATTTGTCAGTGTTTATCAGCAAGAGGGCGGACACAGAGTTCAGTTTGTCAAACTGATCTTTCCACTATCAAGAATTAACTCTCAATCTCAAATAAAATAGGTGTAAATAAATGGAACCCAGTAATTATTTATGACATCCAATGCAGAAATTCTCTGACTGTAATAGGTGCAACATATGTT
>CAAKHC010019377.1:34786-47968 GCA_901007825.1 Macroramphosus scolopax | reverse complement strand
CACGCATGGCGACAGCAGGTTTCCAGCACCGGCATTCTGTTGATCACCGACTGTGATAAAGATGGTGTGTGTCTGTGTGTGTGTGTGTGTGTGTGTGTGTGTGTGTGTGTGTGTGTGTGTGTGTATAGGAGACAGAGACAGACAGAGGTAAACTGAATTGATGTGACGTCGTGGATCGTGTTTGCCACGGCGATCATTCAGTCAGTCTAAATATATGTAAGTTGGGCTGATAATGGCAGGGCCTCCCACGTGGTCAGAGCCCGTTTGAGTGCATGTACAGTTTGAGTGCATGTACATTATGTCCTCGTGCTTATAGTGCGAATTAGTGATTTTCTTCCTGTTGCTGCAGTTGGATGTTTGAGCTTTGCTGTGTTGACTGATTTACCTGCAGTTTTAGACCAGATGTCCGTTTTTTTTCCAGCCTATTTAGGCGTACGAGCGAACTGAGACTGGTCTTTATCGTGTAGTCTTGTGTTGAGCAGTTCAACATTTGAAATGAAAAACATTTGCATATTCATGTGTTCTGGAGTGTCTAATGAGGGAGAAACGGGGATGTTTCTTGTGCAAGAAACGCGTCAGACGCACTGATTGTTTCTGTGAGCCTGAATACATGTGTGGAGGGGATCTTATACTGTGTCTGTGTGTGCTGTTGTTGATGCACGAGTGTGTAATTGAATATCTGGAGTGTTGTTCTGAAAACAGGTGTTGGCACTAAGCCAGGGGGGAATGTGAGACAGAGAGCAAGAAGTAAAAGGAAATCATTTCCCAGCTATCTAGAACCATGTTGACAGGAGAAAATAGAATTGGCACCTAATAGATGGATCCATCTTTAGTGAATGAGAGATACTGTAAATAAAGCCGTGAGAAAAGGGGTGAAAGATGAAAGGTGAAGACAATCGGAGGGAAAATGATTACCACCGCAGTGGTGAGGAGATTGGACGGACTGCACAGTCGCCTGGATGGAGAGCCACGGTCACACGGCAAAGCACACAAACACACACACGCAGACACACACACTCCTCCACTCTCACTATCACACTTTGTCATTAGTTTAACATTAAGTGCTGTGTGCAGGGCCTGACTGCAGTAATCATGAGATGAAGTGTTTAATCGTGAAGCGGAATCACTTCTTTTATCCTTTAATCTCTCTGCTCTGCAGGATTGGGGATGTTCTCTCAAAAATAGAAACCGTAAACTATGTGTGACACCAAACTCTTATCCAGTGCAACAATCAAACACTGTTGGACAACTTGACGATGGGACACTTCATCAACATAGTTATTGAAGAAAAGGTCGCCGTCGATCGGAATTCACTAACTGTGAAATCTGGTCATTTACAACAGCAGTGCCGAATCTAGCAACTGGACAAACCTGACAGTCTCGTGTCGGCTGCTGCCCTGTGAGAGACAAGACACCCCTCCACTGCACCTGCTGCGCTGAGAGAGTCGAAGAACATTGTGTCCCAGGATCTTTCTCATAGTTCTGCAAATGTGTCCAGACATATGTGATGGCTTCAGCTATGCGGTTGCATATAATAGAAGGTTTGCTATTAGCTATGGTGAAGGGAATGTCTCCCTGAGCGCGTTCAGTCATTCCTTGTTTATTTCCAGAGAACGTTCCTCCTTTAATACCGGCCTCTGTATGCTCACCAGCGCGTTTGTTGTTCACCTGCGTCTCGCCAGTTAATCAGTCCTGTTCCCTTCGTGTCCGGCCAGCCGAACACTTTCAGTTCTGTTGTTTCTCTCCGTCCTTGTCAGGTCCTCCGTGTTGTTTGACAGATCAGCCGTGTCCGTCCAGTTAACCTGTTTCTTTCTCCCTGCTCGGTTCAGCCTCCAACTTCTGTTTTGAATCCCGAGTCCCAGTTTTTTGGTTTGATTACAAAGTAATCTCAGTTCATATGTCCTGCATGACCGCTGCTGATTCCTGCAGGCGGGTCCACCTGTCTTCACTCACCGATACATCAAAGTTATGCTCATTCTTAGGCTTCCCCTTCTGCTTCTTGAAGCTGACCCATCCGTCCGTCCATCCCATTCTCCTAAACGTGACATCTCAGGAACGCTGTGAGGCATTATTTCATTATAGTAAAGTCAATCAGATCCACCTGGGAGAACACGCCATTCAGATAAAAAGACATCATGAACTGAGGGTGTGAAAGAAGGACATGATCTGTCCTATTAGGCTCTGCAGCCTCTCAATGGATCGGCCCTCCTTCTTTCCTGTCTTGTTTTTCTGTTTTCTTTCCTTGTCTTATTTCGCCTTTTTTTTGGGGACAGACGTGATGTTTTAATTCTTTCCCTCTTCCCTTTGAAATGGAAACAATGAGCTCATTGGTATTCCTGGAAGAGATGTGTATGTGTGTGTGTAGAAGAGGGAGCGAGGGAACACTTGTAAGACTTTGAAGTTTGTGTTTGGGAGGTCGAGCGATGTTGTAATTGATGCAGGGCATTTAGATGAAACCAGCGCGGAAGTTTATTTCTGCTCTGCAGTGGCTGCAGTGACTACGGATCAGGAGCAGGAAAACACACTCACAGGGTTTATTCCTCATCCAAATGTATTTTTCCTCACGAGTACTTGCTTTGTCTGTAAATTAGTTTGCATTGATATGCATCAGTACAAGCTGAAGACGGTCTCCCCCAGCAAAGACAAAGAAAAAGAGAAAGAATTCAAACGTTGATCTCCATTTGGTCTGTTAAGCTGCGGGAGTGATGCAGTTGTACCTGACTCTAATCCCAATGAGAAAGACCTCATGTTCCAGTGGCTGCTGCAGCTCTGATGCACGGTGTGTTCAGGTGCAATGCGAATATTCTTTGATATCAAACACTCAGTGGTTACAGATTCACTGCAAGTGACACATTTAATTTGGGAATACGCATTCATCGATTTGAATTACGTAACATTAGATTTATGTTGTACGATGAGCTCAGATTTCTATGAAAGCATGTTAAAGGAGGTCCAACTTTTCTGTTTGCTATGTAGTTTTGGTGTTTGTACACTTGAGGGCACTCTGACAGCAGCAGTGATTTTTTTTTTTTTTGACAATGCAAACCTGCATAAAGAATGCTGAAAAAAAAATATGGCATGAAAGGGAGAACAAGAAGATCAGAGAGGAGACAAAGGAGGGGGGGAATGATTGCAGGGAGGAAAGAAGGAAGGAAAAGTGTGAAAACAGGAAAGAGGAGGCCACAGCTGGCCAAGGTCAAACGTGTACGGCTGCGGTTTGTTTATGTAGGTATTGACAGGGATGTGTATCGAGGGCGTGTGTGTGCATTTGTCATACATGTCCATGTCATCAGTGGTCAGAGAGAGAGTGTGTGTGTGTGTGTGTGTGTGTGTGTGTGTGTGTGTGTGTGTGTGTGTGTGTGTGTGTGTGTGTGTGTTGACACACCCATAATTGCCATTGTGTAGTCAGACTGAGATAGATTGCCTCTGCGGCGACCTGTTGACTGTCCGCCTGCGTCACGGCTTCAAAGGACTTGCTCCATTTCTGTCGTTTTCAAACTAATGAACTGACCATGCATCCTCTGTGCGTGTCTGCTTACATTTTTTTGTCATTACTCTCCTCTGTGGATCTTCTCCGTCTCACGCAGCAGTGGAAGCTTCGGCTCCACAAGCGGAGCCAGGCCACCCATGTATGCTGGAACAATTAAGTATTTAATCAACAGGAGATTAACTGTTCTTATGTGATTACCAATTCGGAGCTGCAACGCATTATTACACGATCATTTTTATTATAAAGCCATCTGCTAATAATTTTGACGAACGGACTGCCGTCATTCAAATGTAAATGAAATGAAAATAATGAAAGTAAAATGTGCGTCACTCTTTGCCAGGAGCTTTCCTTCTTTTGTCCTTCCAACAATCCGAAACCTAACGAGGTTCAGTTTACCATCACAGCACACTAAGAAAACAAGACGACGGCCAAGGACCAGATAATATCTGGTCATGTTAAGGAACATGACCGGAGACTCAGTGCTCATCTTTTATTATGAAAGTTGTGAACACAAAAGAGAAATGTGTTTATAAAACCTTGTGATAGGTTTGTGTCTTGTCTCTAATATCTCTTGTAATTCAGTTCAATGAAAAGGATAATTGGATGGGATGAATGAGCGTGACAAACTCCCTCTAATGAGGAGGAAGATGATGAAGAACAGATAGCGGTGGTACCTGCTGCACCACCATTACTCATGTTATATCTTGAGCTGGTGACTTGACATTAACGTTTACACCCTTTCTGTGCGGGGAAACATCTTGCTTAATTACTTTAGAGAGAATTTCCATCTGATATGTCTGCAATCTTCCCCTCCTTTTAACGGGAACGATTCTCTCCCTAAGCTATAAAACAGATCTGACATCCTGCGCAGGAGATGACCGCCTGCAGGCACTGTGGGATGATTAAGAGGAACTGTTGTCCGTGTAATGTGTCCATAACCAAGTTACATTTTCCTTCTTAAAAGGGAGTTGAGTTCTGATCAAGGTTGCTCTTTCAGAGAGTAGATCTGCTGCACGTGTGTGTGTCTCAGTGTGTGCGTGCCGGGGTCACTGGATCCACTGATTATATGGATGAAATCGGGGGGTATGAATTGTTGTGCGATTCTTACACCTCAGGAAGAGGCGGCGCCATAGCAACAAATCTGAGTCAGTGTGGTTATTTCACACACACACACACACACACACACACATGCTGTCATGGTTATAACCACTTGTAGCATCAATTCAACCTCCTCAACGCCAGCTCGCGGTAGAAAGTCTCAGTCCTTCATTTTGATTGGTCGAACTGAGAAACAGATTAGATCAGATAGATGAGAAGATGGAGCAGGCAGTGAGGTAATCATGTGGTCATCCTCGCTCTATCTACAAACGCACGGCTGCATGAACGTGCACTCAACTGCAGACACATGCAAATACCTATATGCAGTCTACACTCTCAAAACACGAGGTAAGAGATACGACAAAGAGGAAGAAGAGTGAGAAGGAGGAAGGTGCAGTGGAGCTGGCTTGCTTGACTTCTCATTTCATCTCTCACTACCCCTGCGTGACGTGTCTCCCTCCACCACTTCTCAGTTTCTTACCATTTGTTGTTGAAGCGTTTCCCTAACTCAAAGCTGTTCTCATTCCCTCGCTCTCGCCCTCTTCAAGCGGCTCTTTGTCTTTAAGCTCGCTTGTAAACGTCTTCACCTTTTTTCTTTCGTACCGTTGAAGATTGTGCACGGCTCCTTCCACTCGGCGCCTGTGTGTTTCTACTCCCTTTATCCCGTGTCAGCACGCATCTGTTCATGTTACGACAACTGTGTGCCGGTTGTGACACCCTTTTTTTTTTTGCATTTTAGCTGACGCTGACATTAACCAGAGGCTGCACTGATGATGATTGACAGGGTCAGCCCCCCCCGACCACACACACACACACACACACACACACACACACACACACACACACGCACACACACACCTTCAACTTCCCATTATCAGGTTGGCTGCCTTCCTTCCTCCTCTCTGTCTCATTTCACCATCTCTCCTCCATTTCCCTCTTCTTTTTTATCACTAACTCCTTTCGCTGCCTTCCATGACATGAACAGCAAATATTAAAGGAAGGAAATGTGTGCGAGTCGATGGGCCTTGAGCGCTGTTGGGCAGCACATCAGAGAGGAAGCGGCTCACTAAGACATGACGAGAGCCCTCTCTCACATACACAAGAACACATTCTAATGGTTTTAGTAAGTTTTTTTGGCGTAAACAACCTGGAGATTACAGTGCGTCTCGTGACAGGGTCGTATCATCGTGTCACCCACCAGGGTTTAATGAAGAGTGCAGGGTTTTGGTGCAGCTTCAAATACGAAGAGCAAGTGCAAGTACTTAAGCTGTAGCGTACCTCACCTCTGCCGTATTACTTTCAATTTAAGGCACCTTTTAAAGCGGGTTTCTTAATGGCCTATCAGTGTAAGTAGATCATTTACTAACAAGCTTGCTCTATTTAAACAATTTGTGTTTGATGCAGAATTATGAAAAGTCTCTTTTCTTAGAGTCGACCGACTTAATGACCACTTACTTCCTGGAGACGGACAGCAGAGCCGAGGTTCATTTATTAACAGTCTACTAACAATTAGAGCTGCAGACATGATGGATTGTTATGAAAACCTTCATCCATTATGATCATTTATAACTGTAAATATGGGCGCTAAAACATTAAGAAACCCATTTGGTGCTGTAATTAGTAACGGGTGCAGCCCTACGATCCAATGTGCTCCTGGTGTCATGCTGGAAAAGAATTAACATCAGAAAATAAATATTAATTGGCTATTACTATACTGGCCACTTTATTAGGTACACCTTTACAATGAAATCCAATAAAAGATCTCTGCCAAACTTTCACGAGGATGTTACGCTGTTTTTCTGCTTGGTTTTCTTTCTGTTCTTCTCAATCTATTTCTCCTCTGCTGGTTCCAAGTCAGCAAAATTGCTGCATTCTCCAAATTATAATGAAAGAAATGTTAAAATCGGCCCTTGGTTGGGTTTTTTCCTCCTTCCAAGTCATTTATAACGAGTTTAAACTCAGCTGGACTTGCTGGAGACGATAACAAATCTCGCTTTGACAGCTGTGCTTTTTAATGTTGCCAAGGTTACAGGTTGGATGGAGGATGAATTTAAAACCTGGCTGCCAATCATTGAGGAGTACTCACACAGCACATGGTACAGATAGTATAATTGAATTATACACATAGCACCCATGCAGTAAATACATCAGAGAGTTAAAGATGCTGAGGCGTGAATATGAACCAGTCTTGTTATTGCTGTAAATCCTCTAAGAGCCCTGATTAGCTGTGATTGACAGCAACCCTCACATGGATCGAAGGATCCGTTTTGATGTCCTGAGAGACAATTACAGCTTCAGACTCGGGCCTGACCCAGTCCAGATCCACTTCAGGGTCAGTGGTATCATGATGGACTGATCTAATCACAGCCAGATGAACATATGTCCGTTCTGCTGCCTGAGTCTCAGGAGAGCTGACTTGTCTTCCTCTGCAGTGTCTCACCTCGACAGTCGTGACTTCATTATTCATCATTCATAACTATGCAGACCCAGAATGGCCGTAGACACAGTTGATACGTATATCAAAGCCACTTCTACTAGTTTAATGGATCCAAATGGTTTTGCCTGCACATGCGAAAATTGTTCTGACGTTTTGATCCAATTGTGCATACGGTTTGATTAAATCGTGGTCATAAGATAAGTGGTACAACAGACCAGCGTCTCTCCCAGAGCACGAGGTGCCTCCTCCTCTCGCCCTCCTCCTCTCGCCCTCCTCCTCCTCTCGCCCTCCTCCTCTCGCCCTCCTCCTCTCACCCTCCTCCTCTCCCCTGTTTAATTTTCCTTATCTGCTCATATCCTACTTAGTTCTTTATTCTGAGCCTGAAAAGGACGATGGTTGGAGCTTGTTGGTATGGAAACTGGCGCACAAATCATACAGAGTGCCAACATACTAAATCCCATAGCAACCACCAACCAGCTTTTCAGAATGCTGAAGTTGCTTTAGGATTCCTGATGGATAGAAGCTCGAGAGGTTTGTTGTACCGCGGTGTTCTACTTGTAATGACACAACCGTCTGTATATATCGTGCAGATGGGCCCTTCAGACATTACTCTATATTGACAGGAAACTATTTGACCCCAAATCATTATTATTACCTGTTTTTTCAAATGTATTAATTCAGTTTGCAGCGTTTTTCCGAGGACAGTCCGGTTAAAAAAAAAACATTGTACTGTTGAAATACGTTACCAACACAAGACACAAGCAGTATGGCTGGCTGTGTGTGTGTGTGTGTGTGTGTGTGTGTGTGTGTGTCTACGTGACTTTGTGTGCAGGGCGTGTTGCTTTCCTGCTGTTGTTTTACTGCCCCTGTTGTTTAAGGAAACAAGTTATGTGTAACAATAAGGTAATATTTACACACACACACACTGACACACACACACACTGACACACACCTTCCTCAAAGCGACACCATTAGTGAACCCGTTTTTCCAAAGCACTTTCTGTTGTTCTGTGAGTTCATAGATTTTCAGGTTTGACGAACTCCACAAGACTCGCTGGTAAAATGTTTTGTCTACAATAATGAACCAACTGTTGCATCACAGCCGTGCATCTGTTGAATCTTTTTTATTTGTGTTTTTAGTTTTGATATTCTTAAATACGGTAGAGGAAATCAGCTCGAGAGGGTTTTGGTGAGTGGCGGGTCGAGGTGTAAGCTGAAGAGCTCTGTCTTGAGTCTTCATCGGGAGATGGCCAGTGAGTTGGTCATCGTGATGGAAGGTTCATTCATCTCATTGTGGTGCCAGAGATGAGAATCATATCAGCGACATAGAGATGGAGGTGCAGGGCCCATAGTGTACGGGTGAAGGGGAGGTTTGGACCATAGATTGCAGTTAGGAAGGAGAAGTGGGGTGTGGAGCCCTGCAGGTGTGCAGCGATGGGGAGCCAGTGAACCGATCGGAGAAGGGGAGCGGTGTGAGGCTCTGGGTTGGTGAACATTAGACCGGCAGCTCCGTTCTAAATGTGCTGTGAAGATCTGACAGGTAGCTCTGCCAGGAAGATACTGCAGAGGTCCAGGCAAGGGCAAGCTCCCTCGAGAGGAACAGACGTATTTTTTGGGATGTTGTAAAGGGCGAACCTGCAAGAGCATGTTTTTACTGCTATTTGTGCAGAGCCGGACAGCTTGTTGTCCAGGGTCACCCCAAGGTTCTTGGCAGTCTGTGAGGGTAAAACAGTGTTTTCTATGGAGGTCGGCGAGGGGACAGTGTTTCCTGGGGAGAAAGAGGAGCTCTGTTTTACCCAGATTTAGTTTCAGGTGGTACTTGGACTTCCAAGCACTGATGTCTTTGAAGCATGCAGAGATGCGTCCGTCAATTTGTGTGTCTGAAGCGGGGAAGAAGAGGAGTTAAGATGGCAGAGGGATTTGGTGGTTAGATTGAATAACATGGAGCCCTGGACGACATCAGTGTTGAGAGTGCAGGGTCTGCAGAGACACCCCCTCCAGGAGACTTGGGAGGATTACTGTCTTGTCTCCATCTTTTTTGGGTTCCTCACACAGCGGGAACATCATTTTCTCCAGATATACGCCGCTCAAGCCGGGCACATCTTCTCCTTCTTGCTCCGTACAAGTTGTTCTCATCGGATTTTTTAGATACCCTGTCAAGCTGGGATGGAGTTGCAGTGAGAGAGATCTTAGTGGATGATCTCAGGGAACGTCTGTCAGATTGAGTCTCTGTGGCGTTTATCAATGCTCAATTAATAGCAGGTGTTGATATGATACAAACAAGGATAATAAATTGATTTATTAGTTTAATATTTCAGGGGCAACACACATTAATCAGCCTGTCAGACTGTAAATGAGACGGCGTTAGCCTGAAAGGCTAATTTCCATCTGCTGCCCCTGGCCAGATGTTTAAGAGACAACCTAAAATAACAAGAGTTCCTTTTTCCCCACATTTTAAACTGCTGTATTCCTCAACCCTGTCCTCACCGGCTCATTAAGATCAGCGGGAAAAGAACTGCCTGTATTGGAGATGTGACACCCAGATTTGTGTGTGTGTGAGGCGGCATCAGGATGCTGTTAATAAAGCTCCACCATTATGTAGATTAGCCCTATTCTCCTGAGTGCACCTTCACCATTTAGAGCTTTCAATCACTCCTCTGCTCTTTATGGGAGTCAGGACAAATGTGCACACACGTGTACACACACTGCACACACACACACACACACACACACACACACACACACACACACACACACACATTTCTGTACACATGCACTTTCAATCATTGTTTTTTATGGATGTCATATACGCACATAAAGCTGCGTCCCAGTCAACAACAACACAGTACACGTTGACTTTGTCCACACACACATGCACACGCACACGTTCACACACGTAAATAGGTTATGTGCTGCATCCTTGTTGGATTCCAGGTCCATACTAATTATGTTCCCCTGCTCTGTAGTGTGTGTATGTGTGTTTACTTTGAGGACAATTTGCTTTGACCTAACCTATTTTCCTGTCCTCTGAGTTTTTTTTTTTTGTAGACACACTCAGGTGCACTCGATGTGTGTGTGTGTGTTCATGTGGCCTCCATCAATAACAGACATAGTCCAGATTTGATAATGACAACTGTGTGCATCAGTGACTGTCTGCTCTTTCTGCTGGTCTTGCAGCTACGACCCACAGCCGGCCGGTACAGGCTGAGGTTCTGCACTCGAATATCTCCTCAAAAACACACACACACACACTCATGCAAACATGACTCCTTGACCCGAGGTTCACTTTTTGACATTTGTGAGGTCAGCGTCTCTTCACCTCTACCTCTTCAGGCAAACCAACAGGAATCTGAGTTCCCCACGTCATTCAGATATTTTCGCGGGTATATACAGAATCTTTAAGAGGCATTAAAGGAGGTAAAGAAATAAAGTACCTCAATAGATCGTTGAGCTGAGCCATCAGGCAGTTGTTATTAGTGCCCGAGCACAGAGTGTGCGAGGACCTATTGTATTTCGAATGTTTCTTATTAGGGCCCGAGCACATTATTCTTTTTCTTAACCCCCAAGTTAAATCGCCTTTTTGGGGGCCTGAACGTGCTCAAAAAGTCATGGTGTTGCAGATGTATTGATCCTGGCGAAAATTGACGTATTCTGTGGGTGTGGTAATGAGTGTTCAAAATTGGCTCGATAGCGCCACCTAGAAAATTGGAAAAGAACAGCCCCAAAGGCTTGTTGAACGTAGAGACACGAAATTTGGTACGCATATGTATCATGTCAAGGCGCACAAAAAAGTCAGTGGGCACCATGACCTGAACGTAACAGGAAGTCCGCCATTTTGGTTCAAAGTTGCGATTTCTCACTGTATTTTAGGATTTGCAGGGGTCGTATCTGATCGACCTCCTCCTAGAGATTTCATCGAAACATCTTCAAACTTGGTCCACGTACAGAGGAGGGTTGGGCGACGTTAAATTACAGAGGATTTGAGTTTTCGTCACACGGCCTGGATGTGACGGCGCCATACATTCTGATCATTCGCCATCAAACATCAATCAGCAAGGGCCCGTTCAATGCTGCTCGCAGCGCTAGTTCTGTTTGAGTTGTTTAACTTTCTGAATTAATTGCAGGTAATTTCAGCCTCGTCAGAACTGTTGACTGTTGCCCAGTCAATTAACTAATTAGGCTAATTTTCAGCATTTGAACCTAAGCTGCTGACTTCATTTGAATTCCAGAGGCTGCTTTTGTCACTCATAAACCCAAAAAGCCCTTTTTAACACCTTTATGGAAAATCCTCATGCAAAGCAGTTGAGCAATGCATTAAAACACCGCATCACTCACAAGTCATATTAATTAGCACGTCTGTGGTTTGTGCTTCGATTGATGGACTACATTAGACAGACCCTTTCAACCTGGTGTGCTGCTCTGTGCCACCATCAGCGTCATGTCAGAGAGGCGCTCGGGGACTCTTGCCGCAGCAGATGAGACTAACATCATGAACATGTAAGCTGGATCAATCCATCCTCGTGTGTGGGTGTGTGTGAGCTCTTATTCTTACAGCAATGCATTTGATGAATGATTCATTTTGCATTTAAAACATCTAAATAGTACAAATCTTATCAATCAATTTTTAATCACAGTGCAACACAGATTTCCTGCGTATTGTCTTTTACTGAAGAGTCCTCGGAGCACAATCAGCAGCTTATCTTCGGTTTGTTTCCTCTCTGAACTATCTGTTCTTGGGAGCGCACAATCGTCTGTAACCTCCCTTCCTATGTGTGTTTCCTCCTTCACCTGTTCTACGAAACAGAAGTTGAACTCACTTGAACATACAAGGTTTCATGTGAGATGTAAAACAAACTCTCTGCTTGTCTTGTGTAATTTTTGTGGGGAAATTCCGCGAAACGGAAAAAGAATTGCGCATCGACTCACATTGTGCTGATGATGGTCCTTCCTCATGTGTAGTTTGAGTAGGTAAACAGTAAATATTGTACCTGTGTTATAGAGCAATGTTTGTATCCTGCTGGTTGAAACAGTGACTGTAAGAAACTAGAAACATGGGAGGGTTGAGGGAGGCAGTAAGACCCAGAGGAGGAGCAGAGAGAGAGAGAGAGAGAGAGAGAGAGAGAGAGAGAGGTGGGAAGAGAGAGGAGGAGGGACTGCGTTCACTCTCGGCTCTATGCTTTGCAGCTCGTGGTGTCAGCGCGCCAGAGTGTGTCTCAGCCTGCGAGAGTGTGCATCAGTGCTTCGCTGTGTGTGCGAATGTGTGTGTGACTCCAGCGCTGCCTCTGGGTTCGACAGGTGGAGATGACATGACTGCGCTCGAGAGGAAGAAAGGGAAGGACCTGTAAGGGCTACACACACACACACACACACACATACACACAAACACATACAATCATGCACACATACCTTTTTACATTACATTCCCTTACACACACACACCTTTAAATTCCAGCACTCCTTAATCAGGGTGGAGATAAGTTGCAGAGGATGTGTGTGTGTGTGTGTGTGTGTGTGTGTGTGAGCGTGCATGTGAAAATGTTTTTTTTTTTTCTCCAGCAGCTTATCAACCAGACTTTACCAGCTGACTTTGTGTGTGCACAGCAGATAACTCTCACACGTGTTCTGACTGCTGTTTATCCTGCAGACGCGGTCAGCAAGTGTTTCTGCGTCCGGAGGAGAGTTCAGCACCGGCCCTGACCAACAGACCGTCCACCACGTTGTCCGAACAAGTCCAGGTAGGATCGACCTGACTTGTCTCTTCATCTCTTGTCCAGCTGTCTGAAAACAGGAACAGGATGCCCGATGCCTCACACCCTCAGCCCTCTTCTCTCTTCCTTTTTTTTTTTCCGCCATCCTCTATTGTCCACTCTGTCACAACTACAGTCAGATTGCGACACGCTTTCTGTTTTTCCTTTATGAAATCAGTGTCACAATCCCTCCTGAGGTAGACTTTTCTTTTAGGAGCCCCCTGCCTTTCTTGTCTTCCCTATTTCCATTCCTCAAACACACACACACACACACACACACAGACACACACACACACACACTCTTCTGTCTCCTCTGCATCATGTTATTCCCTCATCGTTGTTTGGGGAACGATGAACTTTTGTCTGGAGGAGGTAAGTTCTAACTCCTGTTGCTGCAGCTTTCTTTTCTT
>CAAKHC010019377.1:5004-15201 GCA_901007825.1 Macroramphosus scolopax | reverse complement strand
TTCCAGATTCATCCGGAAGGTTGACATGAAACAATACATGTGTCTAGTGCAGTGTGTGTGTGTGTGTGTGTGTGTGTGTGTGTGTGTGTGTGTGTGTGCGTGCGGCGCCGTGACTGACTGTTTGTCAAGTAGAGTCGATTATTTAGTAACAATGATGCATAATTCAGCGGAGATGAAAAATGTTCAGTAATTAAAGTGTACAATATCCCTCTAATGCGCCGCTCATCATCTTCCCACCCCCTCGCTCACACATGCACACGTACAGTCCTGCTCCCATCACATTACAGGACATTACACGAGTTTACATTCATTTATTGTGCACGAACCCTCATCAGAGTTTGAAAGATTAATTAAACCCAAAGGTCCGAGCCCAATTCCAGCCTGTTTGTCAGAGCGATGTCCCCACAACATGAGGAAGATGGTGTATGTGATGTCATAGGGACAGTCCATTTTCTGCATATGAACCAGCAAGGTCATCCGTTTGAGGGAGGGGAGGAAGACGAGCAGCAACGACCTTGAAATGCATTTTTCCCAGTACTTTAGCACATTAGTGCCCAGCGCATCACACATGTCACAAAGGCAGGTCATGTTTCTTGTGCCTTCACCTCACCACACTGATACATCATAAAAGATGGTTGTTCTCGTGATGGATTTATTTTTGGGATGTGACTTACATCTGAAAGTGAGCGTAAAGCCAGCGGTGGTTTATCAATCCTAGTGTTGATAGTCACCTGACTACTCGGGGGCAGTTTGCCCCAGCGAAAGCATTCTAATATCAGGTGTTACAGCTGATAAAGGACATTTAAGGGACTGATTAGACCCACGTCGGGCGCTGCAGGAACGCTTTAAGGCTCGTTACTCAGAAAACGGGTTGAATTTTAAGCCTCTGTCGACGTCCTTGCAAAGACGACCTTGTGATTCGCACTGCTCCACGCGATAGCGCCGTTAAAATGGAAGCCACGTTGTTTGTATGAGAGAAAAATCTACCAGGGTATGAAATAATTGTGTGAATAAACAATAACTGCGCTCTCTGTGCGCGCCTGCCTCCACCGCTGTGGCTTTGAGCATAATTTTGCCTTTATGGATTTCAACATTGTTTACGACTGTTCACCATCTTGCGCTCGCTTGTTGTGGATGCCTGGACCCTGTTTGTGTGTGTGTGTGTGTGTGTGTGCGTGTGTGTGTGTCTGCACACGTCTTTCGACACTGACCCTGTGAGCCCCGCAGCTGGTCCAGCAGTCAAAGCTGTCCTCCCCTCTGGGAGGCAGCGTGCGAGTAAAAGCCTTCCCCTTTCCTGACTCCTTCACCCTTTCCTTTCACTAGCAAATGAACATCAGCGAGGGTGAGATGAAGCGAGCCAGAAAGAAAGTGTCAAGAGGGTGAGGGAGGAAGGAGTCCACGGCGGAGGGGACGGTGGGTGTTATGTACGAGAATCTAGGTGAGGGGGGGGGCGGGCACGTTTTATTGTTTACGGCACAAGAGAGGAAGGAAGAAGAAAAAAATAAAACACGTCGCAACAAAACATTGTGAAGGTGTTTTGCTGTCAACGATCTCTTCATGCTGTGAGGACACGTGGCTTCTCTGACGAGCTGTTGGCGGCTCGTTTGGAATGAATGTAGTATGTATTTCGTCATCACTGAACTCTTTGACACTGGTCTTCTGGAATATAAATTGGGTTACACTTCAGACGTTTACATGACTTTTCTGACATTAAACCTCAATTGCGTTGGCTTACAATAGAAGTGACCAGCGCTCTGGATCAATCAGTCTGAACATGAAACAGTCTGATGTCATTGCTCCGTCCTGCCAATGGTGGTTTGCAAACCTTTGTTCAGGCGGAGCTCTGAGTCAACGTGCACAGAGGAAACAACAAATTGTCGCTCGGAAAGCTCTGAGTTTATTTGTTATATAAAATAAATCTATCCTTCTTTGTGAATGAGTTTCCTTTGTCACAGAGCCGTCAAGGGCCTACTTGAAAATAGGATTCAGGCAATTACCTCAAACTGTGGCCGGAGCAGCTCTCCGATCATCCTGGTGGAGGAGAGGACTGACGGCTTTGGGCCTGATGTGTTTCCCTCTATGAAACACTGACCTCATGGCCTCTGCTTTTGAAATTTTTTTTTTACCATAAATTGAGGAAATACCTTGAAGTTTGAACGCCTGCCAGCAGCGGAGCTGAATGATACAACTGACGGCTGCAGTAGGAAGTAAATACAGAGCAGAGCAGCATTAAACAGTCGCCATCGAGAACGTCATCATCAAAGCGGTGAAGATTAATTGTATTGGACCAACCCGCCCGAAGCTTGTTCTAATGGTTTTCCTACAGAAAAATAGTCACCTAAATATAAAAAGATATAAATGTAAAATGAATTTTAGACCCCCTATTTTACATACATGAATACATATAAACCAGATGAGCAAACACCATCAACCCACTTCCTGCTTGTTGTTCTCCTCACTAAACTATTATTAGGTGTGCGAGCCCCGGGGGATTCTTTTGCCTGAACACCCTGGTAGAAGGAGAACAGGCGGACGCAAGTCTGGCATGAGCTATACACAATTCCTCCTCTTCCTCAATTAACAGTGTGCTACGATTTCCTTTGCATGCATGAACGATGAGGCGAGTGTCCCCGCCGTGAACTACCAAACTCAAGAGAACTTCATACATGCAATACTTATATATCCTGGCTGATAATCAATCAATACATGATTGAAATACCACATGTGTGTTCTTTGACCCAGAAAGAAGGAAGCAAATCTGTGTACCAATCAATACGATTTATTATCAACCAGAATTCAAGTAACGGTGACATTGTTAGTCATTATAGACCTTTTAATAAAAAAAAACATCCCACAGATGAATAATTGACTCACCTGAGCTACCAGGTTGTTGTAATGACTTGTTTGTAACATGCAGCATCTGCTGTTAATACCGTGAGTAAATCGATGGCCTAGTAAAGGTTAAATGTGCAAGGTCCTCATTACAATGTACCTGCTGTTGTTTCTATTTATTTGGATTAAGTCCTTTTTCTTCGTGTAGACGCGGATCCAGTGGGGCTTTGTGTAAACTGTAATCTGTGTCTGTTCTTGTGCCCTGATGCCTGCAGACTGCTGGTACGAGAGGAGTTGATACGAGGTTAGAGAGATGTCTATTTGCAGCTCTGTCACTTTGATTCTGGTCTGCTTTGTGCGTCATTTGCTCCTCAGGAGAACACCTGTTTCTCTCTTATGCCTCTTCCTTTCTCACCGCGCACCTTCAAGTCAAACCAATTTCCAGAAACATCTCAGTCCAGTGAGTCCTGTGTGCTTACGACAAGATGTTGGAACGAGGCTGTTTTTTTGTTTTGCAAACACCAGTAATTCCAAAGTCTGAAACTTAGCCAACAAAGTTAGTGGTATATTTAACTTGCAAAACTCATGAATGCCTTTTAAAACGTGTTGATTTGACCTTTGCCCTAGTAGCATATTGGTGTGAAGCCATAACTCTCACGTCCCAGTGAGGTCAGGGGTCGGCGGTGTTTAACGTCTGACGACAGCGGTGCATTCTTCAGCTGTGACGGCTGAAAACTGAGAGAAGAAAGGAGTTACATCAGATTCTCAATGAAAAGGTTTCTGTTTTTATTTCTGTGTGGAAGACAGTGAGTTACACAACATCACATAACTCCTCTTTGACGAACTCGCAGAACAAAGTATTCGATAAGTAACTGGGAAGGAGTGACGCTCTCACGACAACATGCCAGGCAAGGAATCGGATGATCAGGAGCTACGACAGGAAGGTCGTTTCTACAGAGGGGCTGTTGGAAGCACATTAATTAGAGTAAACTGAGTCTAGTGTCGAGGGCAAGAAGAGAGGACGCTGTCGCTACATCATCAGGTCATCCAGGATGCAGACTTCTGTTGTGATTTTGGAGACTAATAAAAACTCTGAGCAGATGATAGTTATTCAGCCGATGGTTTGGTTGTTTCAAAGCACTGCTGATGATGGTTTGTATCCACAGAATAATAGAACACACTCTGCCTCTCACCTAATGTATCTCCTCTACTTTCATCAATTCTCGTCTTTCCTTTTAAGTCCTCCTCCCTCGGTCTCTCTGTCTCTCTTGGCCCCATTCATCTCTCAGATTAACAGAGATCTCAACTCTCCTGTACGAGGAAAAACAACGTTGCCTGGGATAGGAGAGTACATAGAAGGTAAGACGTAGTCGGGATAGAGAGGCTCTGCAGCCTTTAAAACAGTATACGCCCTGTACTGTGTTTCAATTATCCCACACATTCAAATAGTATGTTGATCCTCTTTAAAGTCGTTACCTTGCCGAGCTGTACACATGAACCACATCATTAGTCTGAGACTGAGGGGCCGATCATCCCGTCGATACTAAGAAGCATTACATCACACAGACCCGCTGCTGAAAGACCTCCTGGAGGACACATCCATCCTGTGTCAGGAAGAGGACAGCTGGCCTGTAAACTGCAAACAGCCATGTGTCCTTCCTGTTAGAATATCTCAGAAATGCAGCCCGGTAGGATCACACCAGTGCTGTCCACTGGGTTTCATTAGTAACTTTCCATGTAAAAACATGTGTCCTCTGCAAGAGAGCTCCTAAACCCTTCAGTCCATTCAAGATGAGCTCACTGACAGACCGAAATGCAAACAGCAGATACTCTGCACGAGGAACTGAAGCTGAGCTGCAGAATCTTGTGCTAAATTAGAAATTAATTTTCAATCGGTATCAATTAGGAATTATATTCTATCCTGTCAAGGATTGAGAGCGTGCAACTAGCACGGTGGCTGCCTGCTGTTGCTCTTTAACAAGAGGAGAATCCAGGCCGCTCTCCGCTGTTTGAACAAGGAATTTGCTCTGAAGATTTAAACTATATGAGCAATTTAATCAACAGCAACCTTTAAAAGATCGGGCTCCAAGCTGTCGGGCCTGGGTGACATTTTTTGGACCAATAGCTTTTAAAGCCTTAGAGAGAGAAAAAGAAGAAACGTGCGTCAGACTCAGATGTTGCAGACGTGGAGTTTCAGCAGCGAGGCCCCGAAGCTGGCATGATGAAACACATGCAGACGGAATTAAAATGTCATTAACGTGTCCAAATGTGTGCTCGTGTTTTAATATCGGTGGAAAAGGCTTAAAGGAACACTGAGGCGTGACTGCTCGTGAAGTTTATCCTTTCTGAACAGAAGATCATTCCGACTTAGACACAGATGTCCATCCTCAGCTGTAGTTGTTATTGTGTCCGGTACCTCGGGAGCCGTGTTCTCCTATAACAGCTCGGTGAATCGTCATCGCGGCAGGAGAGGCTCCCGTCGCCCGGTCAACATGTGATTTCACCCAATTGCTGCAGTTTCAGGTTATTTTTTTTGGTCTCCTACAAACTAAAAGTGCCAGAGGACAAACACACTAAAGTTAAAGCTCTACTGTGTAACTTTTTTCCATAAAGCATCCTAAAGCAAGTAATGACAGCATGAGAATGGCAGGCTGGAAAGTTTGGGTTGAAATACAAACTATGAAGCAGTGAATTTCTTTTCATGCAGGTTACAGACTGTTCACCGTTCATTCCCGGCCTGTTGGCTTCGCTGTGTATTTACGTGCATCGTTTATAGGTAAGGCTACATCATCCTTCGTTCTCTGTGGGCAGTGATTCTGTTAAACTGGGTTGGTGAGTCAATGAAGTGAGTTTATGAATCACGCTTTGGTCCAACAGCAGTTCCTTCACCAAAGAAAGAAGGATAACTGGTGCAACAACACGGGATTATTCCGTCTCAGAAAAGATTAAATGTTCGCTTAAATTGCATGTGAATGAGTATTTGATATATTTTCATGCAGCGATTCATCCCAGCATCAGAGATCAAAGTGTCTGTCGGTGGCCCCGGAGTCCAGACGCTGATCCTAACACCGACCCTGCAGCAGCCCATCTGCTTCCTTTCAATCCTTTAGCTTCTAGGAACGACTTAAAATCTGTGTAATTAGACCTTGATAGATAAATCGATACATACAGAGCATGAAATGCAGATCGTTGCTGTGTGTAGTTCTGTTGCACGTTCTTCTTCATGCGTGTGTGTGTGTGTGTGTGTGTGTGTGTGTGTGTGTGTGTGTGTGCGCGCGCCACGCACGCGTTCTTCACCAGCCCTCTATGCGCGGGTGTCTGTTATTATTAGCACCTCTGTCGCCATGGAAACTATTTCAGTTACACTAATTGGCTACGTAACAACAAGAAGAGCGGGTACATGTTGAACTGGCAGAGAAATTGAGGGAGAGGAGGGAGAAAAAAAAAGTGAAAAGGACACGGTAAAAGTTGGAGGGCATGAGACGTGTTTTCCCGGGTGAAGAAGCTGAAATGCGGAGAGATGTGATGGAGGAGAGACTGCTGGAAAACAAGGATGGAGGCAGAACAGAAATGTGCTTTTTCCTCCCTGATTCCTATAAAATAGCACACAGATTCCCATGTGGTCCATCTGCTCTCTGATCGGATGTGTGTGTGTGCATGTGTCTTTCTTGTCTGATGCCATTGAGGAGTGTAGGCAGGCTATTATAGTGGCTCACTATCATGAGTGAGTTCACGCTTGCCGTTGCTAGATGACTCATTAGAAGTGCTGGATTCTGCACACAATCAGAATCGCTGGAGATAGCAGGGGCTTGTTTTCTTTCTTCCTCCTTTCACGAGGCGACATTGTCCTTTATTATTTCTTGTGCGACGGCTTTCAGTTCAGTTTCTCTGTTATTGTTATTTTCTTACCGCGCCCGACTTCTGGTGTGTGTGTGTGTAAACATACTGCAGCCTCTCGCTGTCTGTAAATATGAGTTTGGGGCAAAACGTAATGTGAATTACTGACACCAGAACACCGGTGGTCCACTAAGACAAAATCACATTGCAGATACTTCTCAAATATTCATTCGGTGGATTTCCGTCAGCCGGGACGGCGGCTGCGCTCATCTCAAGCTGGGTTGCACAAAAGCAACCAAACACAAGTAATTCATGTGACATGCGTTGCAACATGCAGAGACAGAAGTAAATGGGCTGTACTTAAACTCCAACTGACACCAGCGTTCTCTTTAAACACTGTCTGGCTGCGAGGTTGGCAGTGACACTCCGGCAGGCTGGTCCATGCATATTGGAGGCACACAGATGGCCCCGGCACTGAATATGGATGAGCGATCTGACACCACAACTCAGACGGACAGCATGGAAGAGAAAGAGAGGGAAGAAAAACAAGAGAGGAGGGGGAGAAGGAAGCAAAGAGACGGGATCAATAAAATGGAACCTCAGGTGGCAGTTTTCAGTCAGTAAATACATCTGTTTTTAATAACTCACTCCATTTCTCTTTCTCCGCATGCCTTCCTTTCCCCTCTCCTGCCCACGTCCATCCCTCTGGCTATGGCCGTATGAATTATGAGGCACAAATGATGTGTACGTGATTGCACTTCCACTGTTTGTCTCTGAGTGGGCTCAAGGCCAAGAGCGAGCCAGCGAGACAGAGTTGCAGCGCAACAGTAGCCGCCGCGGCATCTGTCGGGCCCCGCGTGTGGAGGTATTCCTGAGCGATACAGAGGTTATGTAAAGGCACACACACCGAGACATCTTTCATGAGAGGCAAAGACACACACAGGCAGAGAGCCAAGAACATGGAGGCACATACAGTATATATGTCCTCCGCATACACTAATACACACTCAGGTTACAGAATAAAACATCAGCGGTCCTGTGAGGAAGCCTGCAAGTTGTCTTTTTATATTTTATGTGTGTGTGTGTGTGTGTGTGTGTGTGTGTGTGTGTGTGTGTGTGTGTGTGTGTGTGTGTGTGTGATTACTCGTGTTGCCAGGGCTAATGACATCTTTACCATCGGTGGTCTCTGGTAGTGTGTCGAGGGCGGTCCAGCGATCCTGCCATGTTGCACCATTAAGCCGGTCTCAGTCAGTCGGAGAAAGAGGGCGGGCAAGATGGGGGAACAGGTGGCAGGCGTGAGGAAGGAGGGAGGAAGACTAAAAAGGCATGGATGGAATTGATGTAAGAAATAGTGGGGGGAGAATGAGCTCTACCATCTCATCTATGCGGGAAAACAGGCGGCAAAATAGTACGGCGGATAACTGGCGTCCTGCAAACTGAGAACAGGATATCTTATGTTAGAGATACTCACGTTACGGTGATGAGCTGTAGCCAGAAGTACCAACTTTAAATTTACAGTACGACGTGTCCTTACTGCGCTGCCTCAACAAGCTCAGTGAAATGAAGCCGATGGTCCGTCTTCATCAGTGTTTTCACTTATGGCTCAGTGTGTGTGATTCATGTCCTCCTCCATCCCTCTTCCTCTAGTCTCGTCGCACCTGTTAGCCCGGGAGACGCTCCACTGTCGTCAGACTGCATTCAGCTTGGCTACTGAGGACAGGTGTGACTGTTAACGTTACACCCGGAGTCTGTCGTGCTGTGACATGTCGGAGAGCCTCGTTGAGATGATTCATGGCGTGCGGTCTGAAGGACCTGACGCAGACAATGTCGGTGTAATAACCTGAGCTGTGTGAGTGACCTTGTGATGCGCAGAAAGAACCTGGAACAGTAAATATCATTAGATTCTGACCGACCTGCATGTGGGGACGTTTTAAAACTGAGTGAAGAACATCTGCAATGTACAGATGCAACTACTGTCTCTGCCGAAGGGAGGGACCTCCGCAGGGGTTTAATAATTGTGCATATTGTATTTGTTTACCCTGTTCTGAGACAAATTAAACACAGCTTGGGACGGATGGTGCACAGACCTGAGAGCGCTAGCAGACCATCACAGAAGCAGCAGGCATCCACCAATGTTCCTTGAGGTGAAGCAGGCGCGATGTAATAACTACTGCTAACAATCGGCCTGCCTGTGCTCCCTGCTTGTGTAACGAGCAGTTTACACGGGTCGTACAACCGCCTGTGTTGGCGCATCTGACTGTCCAAATACTGCAGAAGAAGAATGAAGCTCCATCGCCTTCGTCTTCGTTGGACAATGGCGCAGAAGTTTTGCGCTGCAAGAGATGGAAGTTATATTTTCTCAGTCTTAATGTCATCAAGTTTAAGATCAGTACTTTCAATTGGTTCTTGGTGCAATGAACAGAAGTGAGCGGCTGACAGGGCAGGAAATCAATCTCAGAAGTAACGTTGTGCTTTGCAGTAAGCAATTCTTCACTTTGATTCCTTTAAGCTCTGTTTTTTTTCCAAAGGTTAAATAAAAGCACTCTTGCCCTCTCTCCCCTTTTTTCTGTCCCCTAAAAACCCCGAGGGCTCCATCAAACGCTCCTCCTCCTCCTCCTCCTCCTCCTCCTCCTCCTCCTCCTCGGGGAGCTGCTCGTAACGTCTGCCTGGAAGATTGAAACAGGCAAAGTTTCACCTCCAGCTCGACTCCCCAGCGACTGCGAATACCAGAGCTACTGAACTTCGATTACTTTTTCCAGTATCTCTGGTCTCCATCAGCAGCAGGGAGATGAAGCACCCGGTGATACGTTTCCCTGTCTGGGTCTCGGCACGATAACTCCAGGCCCGACTCGGTTGCTCATTCCCATCCGGACCGATAACACTGAATCGTTCTTGTGTTTTCTTTCCTGAGTTATTCCTTTTAGGAAGATCAGCTGTTTTCATCAGATATTTGAATATGCTTGATGTATTTTGCCATTAACAAACCAAGAACGTTGAATTAATGCTCACAAGTGGATTCAGACGCAGGAGCAGCACCTCCGACGAGAGTCTGAACACAGAGGGCGATGCATATTTACAAGGACACTCCTCTTCCCCCTCTACCTTCCTAATCAAGCGGTGACAGATATGAGGCGAGAGATGACGAGACAGCGAAAGACAAAGACTGAATAAAAGACAGGAAGGGGAGACCGGAGGACGGGAAGTTGAGGGGTGCAGGAGGAAAGGCGGGAACCTGAAATCGCCTCTCTGAGCAGTCAGCAGAGGAAAAAGACAAGACGGAAAACTGTGTCTTGTATACGTCAGATAAAGTACGGGAGCCACCTTAAAGACGGAGAGGAGGAAGTGCGATGTCAGGAGTGAGGAGACGAGTCCCACGAGAGGGAAGACGGGGAGCGCGTACGCTGCTGACGCTTCAGCTTTGTGTTCTGGATTACACAGCTGCATTCCACGCTGACGCATGTTACTCAGATGAAGTGGTGATGTGGGAGGTGTGGGGGGGGGGGGGGGGAGAAAGGAAAAAAAGGGGGT
>CAAKHC010019376.1:14294-44267 GCA_901007825.1 Macroramphosus scolopax | reverse complement strand
AACCCCACTCCCACCCCCCCCCCCCCCCCCCTGTATTCGGCAGGGGAAATCAGAGATCCGAACAACTGCTGTCTCCCTCCACCTCTCTTCACCTTCCTCTCAGCCAGTAGCACAAATTCAACTCCATTCCCCCTGCGTCTCCCGGGGCGGATGAAACCTTAAATGGAGGTTTAATGAAATCTCAGGGATTGTCCTGTGGCTTGATCACTCCGATCCCCCCCCCCCCTCGCAGGGGCTGGTACCCCCTTTCTCAGCAGCGTACGGGAGAGAGAGAGCACAGTCGCTAATTGCAGGGCCTCCGGACCACGGTGAGGGGATGGAAAAAGAAAGATGAGGAGTAAAACACCAAAAAGGGATGGAAGCACACGTTTCAAACGGTCATGTGGTACACAGATTATCATACTATTATGCAGTAAGATGCACCAAGATAAATAGTTAACATACTACTATGTGCTAAACCTATTTATAATATGCAAATGTGCAAATAGCAATGAGCCTCTGCAAAGGTCTTCATTGCAGCATCGCTATAGGAGTCTCCGATTGAAGAGGAGCTGGCAGAGCCTGCAGTGTGTGCAGGGCGGTGCAGTCTTGTCCATTTTATTGTGCATCCTGTGCAACACCTCGCGTCCCACAGATGAACGATAGCGACGAGCAGAGCCCGGCGCAACAGCGAGCCAACTTCGGTTCCGCAGTCGCTGGCTCTGATTCAGTGTATAGATACTGTATACTTCTGTATAACTGCAATTAGTGGTCTTGCTAACAACCACCCCTGAGGTACTGATTGTGAAATGAATATTTAATTAGCCCGAGTTAAATTAGCACACTGACAGTAGGCGGTGCTCCCGTGGATCATTGAAGCTCGGGTAATTGGAATCTTCCAGAGCGGTTGGAAAACACACAACGGTTCTCTGTGTGTATTCGCGGGGACTGCATGTGTGTGTGTGTGTGTGTGTGTGTGTGTGTGCACCTTCAGTCTCATGAAAGGATCAACAAGCTGCGAGCCATATGCAGCACAAGCACCGGCATTGTTCCTCATAAAGAGAAATGAAAGGAGGCACTATAATGAGCGGATAAACAAACTAAGTTTAACTAAACTAAGTTTATTTTTGAATTAAAACCCTTTGAAATGTTATTTTTTTTAATGAACTGTTGCTATCTCGTTGCATTCTTAATCGTGCAGGGGCTGAGAGTGCAGCAAAAGTAAATTAAATAATTTGAAATCATAATATTTAAGTATGTTATTATTTTGATTTTATACGGGAACACCTATTTTTTTTGGTTTCTTCGTCTTTTTAATTTAACAAAAATTCATCTGACAACTGTAATATCAGTCTGTGATTCTA
Organism: Macroramphosus scolopax; assembly: GCA_901007825.1. Lineage (NCBI taxonomy): Eukaryota > Metazoa > Chordata > Actinopteri > Syngnathiformes > Centriscidae > Macroramphosus > Macroramphosus scolopax. The sequence continues at coordinate 42,924 of CAAKHC010019376.1, read as the reverse complement.
CTTGCATTCATAATTGTACAAGTTCAACACCCAGACACATCCCCGCTCCTCCTGGGACCCGGTGGTACGTTCACGGTGTCGTCGGTGTTGTATCTGCCTTCGCTGCAGTGCCTGGCTCATCCCCCCCCCTTTGCTGCAGATACGGGGTGAGATTCTTCTGTTTGGAGCTTCTGCCTAACACTGCTTCGCTCTGCTTGACGTAAGCGGCTCACTCTTTGCCAACTGCACTTGGCTCTCACTTTGCTTTCCGTACATGACACTTTTTCTTCATGGGTTTCTGGTCCGCCGCCTGTAGTGATTGAGCAGCGGTCTCTACGGCTCTCACCCCGCCTTCCTATTGGACGCTGCGCCTCTCCTCTCTGGCATGTACAGTATATGGAGGTGGTTTTCATCTTGTTGTGCACTTTGTAGGCCAGACTGTGCATCGTGCTGGGGGGCCTCCTCCCCTCCCAGCAGGGCTGCGGTTTTGTTTTCTATACAGAAATTCCTTGTGTAGTTTTATCTTATGGATTGCTGACATCCAATCAGAAGTCACCTCGTCATGCCACAGTCTCCATAACAATAATAACATTCTGTAAGTCACCAGATTCAGCAGCATAAATATTCTGCAAAAGAATTGATATCTGTTCCACATTACATGCATCCATCTAATCGTTATTGAGACACTTGAGCTCGATCCTCCCGAGGAAAATCACCGTAAAGGTCATAAGCGGTAAAAATGTCCAATATTGACATTTAAATAACAACGCTTTTCTCACTCCCTTTGCATCTCTGCGTGACGTACAAAGCACCCTTTGGCGCCTGTGTGCGATACAGCAGGCTTTTAAATAACTCTTATGGAAAGCAGATTGCATCAGTATGAGAGACCGAGGTGGCGGACTGACACTCCGACCGACCCGGCTACCTCCACCATTCAAGTAGTTTTCAATTCAGTCTCAGTTAACGTCTATTTGATCCTAAAGAAAGCCACTTCCTTGTGGACAAGTCCACAAACAAATGAGTGACACCGCTGTGGCTTTGTCCGGTCTTTTATACAGTCTATGTTCAAAAAGTGGAATTTGTGCTATTAAAGTAAAGCCTTGAAATATCCTCAAGATGTTTCAAGTTAACCTGCTCCTGCTCTCCTGATGATTGGAGACGCCGTATGATGGGGTAACCTTGGTGCTTATCAAGGCATCTGTTCAAGCCCACACTTATAATAGTGAGCTTCCCTCTCCCGTCCCATTGGTGCCGGCTTTAATTAGCATAGCCGGGAGAAAGAGATTACATACCTGCCGACCTCTGCAAACATTATTATTATATGGGGCTTTGCTATTGTACCCTCTATCCAAACACTTGACTCTAATACCTGGAGTGTGCATGCATTAATTATGGAGTATCAGCGCTGTGTGTGGGATGCTTCGTCGGTTGTTTGCAGCAACCAGCAGTAGGTCAGCGACAACAGCAACACGGCGCAGTGGAAGCTAATCAAAAAGTTATTTGGCCCCGGTAATTTGCATCCCATTACTCCTGTGATGTCCTGACTTAAACAGGATCATTTTTTGGGAAGTTTCACCTGTTATTCTTCGAGCAGGATCCGGGGCTGCCAGACGTGAATGATGCCATCTGCTCATCATCATTTAAAAGTTTTTTTTGGTCCGGACGAATTCTGCTCATTGAGTATGCGAGACGCATCTGAGGGGAGGTGCGGTGTTGCCAGCCACCGAGTCCATGTCCTGGACTCACCCCTGCTGAAGTCATGACAACACAAGACAACCACACACACACATACAGTAGCTGTTAGCAACAGAACTCAGTTACATAAAGGTTGCCTGCTTCATTCACCGTGAATGCATCAATGTGCTGAGAAAAATATAACATAGTGATGTAAATATCTAGAATTCGGAAGGGTCACACGCAAGTTTTCTTACACGCATTGATAAGAAGCACAAAACAGGTTGAGCAGTGTAATAAGAGTGAGATCAGCATTAGGGGTGTATTTCATTAAGATGAAGCCACTAGCTGCTGCAGTAAATGTATTCCGGGTGATGAAATGTGTTCTCAAAGTCTCGGCTGGCGAGAGAATTTAAATGAGAAAAGCTGGGACGGTGGAGGATTGAGAAATGCATTTATTTGTCCCCTTGTCTGTGTAGGTGAGTCTGCTTTTCACTGTGTATGTGTGTGTGTGTGTGTGTGTGTATTTACATATGTGCCTTCCTGTGTGCAATTTCCCTGGAAGTGCAGTTAAATGGAAGGATGCCCATGGATGAATAATGCTCTTACTCAATTTCTTACTCACTGACTATTGGACTAATGGGCTATAACTGTGCACCTTGCTCTCCCACTCAACGCCATGCACGATGCAGCACTGCCAGGAAACTTGTTTTTTTGTCCCTTTTTTAAGCTCATCTGTGTTGTTGTTTTGTTTCCGTACATATAACTTAGTGTTGTTCCCTCTAGAGGCTGGATTCAAGTGCAGGGTCGGGTGACTGCTCTCACCGACACGCCCCGGTGGTGCTGTGTTACATAACTCTTAAAGTTTAATTGGCGTTGATGACTGAGTGTTCGGAGGCTGGAGGTGGTGACATCACAAGCAGAGTGGGAGGTGTTAAACTGCGGACACGTTGTGCTCCGTGACCTTCCGAGTGACGGGACGGACTCCGGGGTGATTGAGAGGTGTTGATCGGGAGATCGAGAGGTGTCTATCAGCTGCAGTTGGGCACTCACAGATAATTAACCTCGGCGGCAACAAGTTAGTTCATCTGCTCGTCTGTTGTTGACCCGGTTATGCAATGTGGGTTAGCTAAGGAGCTAGCTAATGCTACTTAGGACGCTACCTTAACGATATGTGAAATACATGGCAGCGTCACTACATGAGCTAGCTTGTGCTAGCAGAATCACCTGGGAGGTTGTAACGTGGCTCTTTCTCAGCAGTGGCCTCCTCTTCTTCACCTCTGTTTCCCACTGGAATCCACCTGCTGCTGCACCTCTTTCTTCCTCCTCCGTATTTTGCGCCGGAAGACTGTTCCTGTTAGCACTGCAGGTAGGAGGATCTTTGCATCTGTGATGGCTTGTGTTTGTTTAGTATTTTTTTACTCGGCGCCTCCGATTGTTCCCGATGAGGTGAGAGTGTCTGCAGCAGTAACGTAGACGCTCTGGAGAAAGATCCATGCATCTGCTCTGCAACATAGGGACAGATCAGGTGAAGGTTGTGTTCGGCATTGAGAAAGATTCGTTTTGACGTGATGGAACCTAGTAGGTGTAAGAGTGAGTAGGTGCAGCAGGAAATTGTGGTGTGCATTTAACTAAATGTGGTAACAATCAATGTGGCAAAGTGCTTGATAGTTTATGAAAGTGCAGGGGAGGCGTGCTTGACCTTGCTTTGCACAGGAAGGAAGTACAATTTTCTGGGATGATAGTTCAGAGAGAGGCAGATGAAGAGCAGGACACTCGGGTGGACGGTGAAGGGAGGGATGTTTATGGGAATAAGGACGGCCCTTTGGGTCAGATTCTGCCTGTGTTGGGGTGGCGAAGGGCAGCTGTGCCTCCAGACCCGGGGCGCCGAAGCGGAACTAACGAGAATGTAATGGCCCTCCATCAGCACTCCAGCGGCTCGCCAGAATGAGTCGGCTAGACACTTTCAGGTACACGTATACAAACAAGATCAAACACACTGGCGTTTTTCCTGTATATGAATCTACAGATGCAACAGGAAACGAACATGCACGTCAAAACTTCAGTATGGGTTGCAATTTCAGGGATCCATTACCTCCCCATCTACCACCTCCATCTGGTACTATATATAATTTGTCTAGTTGTTTGGATTATGACTCCAATCCAATAAAAAAATGACGACAAACCCCAGAAACATCACACGTTTTTTTTGCAAATATTGGCTTTAGCCAACACGCTAATATGGTGCTAATTATACCTGCCAAACAACAGAATTATAGCAGCTCAAACATTGTTGTTTCTAAGTGTGGCTGTAGATTACACACGGTTCTACACCCACTAAGCTGTAGAAACCGACAACAAGCCCGTTTTTTTGTGATGATCACAGTTCTGTTGTCAAGTGACGGAGCATTTAACTTCATAATATAATAATGAGGACCTCCTCAACAGGTCCGCCACCCTCTAGCTCTGCAAATCTGACTAATAGTGGGAGATGAGAGTGTATTACCTTAATATTAACATGCACGTACACTTCTTCGCACTCACACGGTGAGAAAGAAAAAAAAAGTCTGCAATGTAAATCCTGCAAATCCAGCGTGATTCAATTAAGGAGGGATTAGGCAGAGATGTACGACATGTGACGTGGTATTAAACATCAGCAGTGGAGGTGCTGACAGAACCAGTTAACGCAGGGAAACACCCAGTGCCCCGACGCCCGTGGCGTCCCATTGTTTGACACATATGTCCTCCAGCAATGAGATCACCGACAGCTCAGTGAGTCTTGAGTCTGAAATGATCTGGCAGCGGCTGGGCTTCACGAGCTCTTATCTCGCGAAGCCAGACACACACAGGAACACTCGTAAAAGTGGTGCGACCCATCGTTTGCCCTTAATTGTCACAGAAAAGCAACACGCGCTTAAAATATGTCACGTTTGTAGTCACGAAATGTGGACGCACATATCTTCTATGTGCAAAAAAAAAAAATACCGTGCAACATCAGCATTAGTTGATGCGACGGCACTCTCATGCAATCACGCTGCAAAAGCTGATTAACTAATGAATCAAAGCCCTAAAAGGCCGGACATGAAACTTGCCTCAATAATGGACTCGAGAAACAGAGACTGCGCTACGCTGAAACCCCCCCAGAGCGTGATGGATAAATAAATAAACTCGCAAGTACCATGAAAGACATGGAATTTATTACCTGTCCGGCTAATTAAATGGCTAAAGATATATGGAGGCAGGAGAGAGTGAGATGAGAGTGGGATGAGGGGACGAGTGGAAAAACACAAGAAGAGCGGATTGCTACGTTTGATATATGACTCCCCCCCTCTTCCTCTTCGTCATTCTTCCACGCATACGCACACACTTCAATGTGACAAGTGGCTTCGCTTGTGCGAGGCGTCCGCGTGTTTGATTGCGTAGAAGTGATGATGCATGTCCGTCTGTTAAACAGGTCTTAAAGCAGAGCGGAGCATCGATCCGAGCACCTGCGACTTATCAATATCGTAAGTTGCTCCAACAGGCTTTTAGAAACTGGTGATTTGCAGTTGACCGTTGCATGAACAGAGGGGTGTGTCCTGCTTCTCTTCCTCCTAATTCCTCCTCCGCCAGTTGTTGAGAAATTTGGAATCCACTCAGGATTCCAAATTTGTTTGGGTTCTCATTCCCACTGACCCAGTTGCCTGGACTCAAACAGACACTGTTTAAATGCAAACACGCGGCCAAGCACCAAGGAGGGATATCGACATGTAAATTGTTAATTTGGGGACAAAGTGGGACGAGGCCACATGGCTCAGCTGGTGGAGAAGGCAATCCCGCTTCCATTAGGCGACTCTCCTCACTCCTGCAGGGAAGCGGCTGCCATATCATCGTGTTCCTATTAGTGATTAATTTTTAAAAAAAAGAGGTAATATACTTAATTGTTTACCAGCTAGATTGAGACCACAAGTCTTCTTCTTGCCTTCATCTCCCTCTTTTGGTAAACACACCAGACCTCTTGCTAACCCGTCTTTCATTTCAGCCTCTTGCTGTAAACCAAATAACACGACTTTCAGAGCAAACCTTTCCACATGCTCCCCGTGTCTGTGATTATGTTTGACGGCCGTCCAGGTGATCCTAGAAGGACACGGAGCCGTGTTATGTCTCGGAGAACTCGAAGAAGGGGAGCGACCGCGGCCTACGCTTTTGACGCTGATGCCCGCTAACCCACTGGCAAACAAAGCGAGAGTGAAGAGCAGACGAATATTGACGTCCAGCTTTTCCCCCCGTATGACATTATCCTGCTGTGATGAACACTGTCTGAACTGCTCTCTGTCTGTCATCCTGTCTGCCTCTTTCATCTCAGCAGACATCTCAGCTGGAGGATGGGGGGAGGAGAGAGAGAGAGAGAGAGAGAGAGCACACACAAGAGATGAAATAATGTCAAGCTGGGAGAACTCTGATGTTTCTTTTACGGACAGCTGAAGTCACCTGTAGACTCAATAAACGCAGTGCTGGATTTGATATGAATAAAAACGAGACGTATGCACTCAAGCGCTTTCTTGAACTACGGGAGTCTGGTTAAATGTCAATAAACAGAAATGTGTCATTTCTCGAGATGCCCTGCACACATATATTGAAGTTTACAAGAATAAAATATGTATATTGCATGATGTCTGGCTTCTAAACTGTTTGTGATGTCACAAATCAGCCTCTTAAAATCTGATTTCCAATCAGCACTGTGAGAATTAAAACTTTACTCAATTAAGGTAAAACAAAAAAAAAAACTTTTATTTTGAAACTCTGCGCACACATTCTTCTACAAAGCATTTAACTGTGGAAACATTCTTCCTGACCAGAGGGGGGACTTGAAATGTAAAGCCTAATTGCTGTTTGTTCTGACTGTTACACGCCTCATTAGACATCAGAAAACAGAAACGACGTTTAAAACACTCCGATTCAACTGAATTCCGATTGACTGCCGGTCATGTCGTCTGTAGGTAAAACAGCTGCATTGCAGCACATTTCACTCCCATAACAGATGTGGCTTGTTGTTCTGCCTCAGGTGCTGCTGCATCCTACTCACTAACTCCTAACTAAAAACTGACTAACTGTGACTGGTGTTATATACATTCGCTCATTTTGCAAGGCCTCTTCTGACAAATGGCTCCGTCTGTATTAGCATGGATGTCATATAGATAAAGTAATCAATCATTAGGTAGTTAATGACAAAGTCCATTATTTAATAGCCTTTTACAAGCTTAGTGACATTTACTTCTAAGTCACTGCTCTTGCATGCGTCCTTATTTAACCGCTGTCATCTGAGATATCAGCTGTTCTCAGCTGATCACATCTATCCAATGGTGACACACCTTCATCGTTAGCCTATCGTGATGCTCAGCTTCCAGTTCTCCCATCAGCCAGCCAGGTCATCACCATCACCACCAGTGTTTGGACACCAGGGGATGGATCTTGCTGCCGCTCCAGGCGGACATATACAACGTCAAGAAGTTCCCTGCACGTTCACTTTATTCACTTCTTCCCTCCACATTATCGACAACAAAGATGAGCCACCTGGGGTAACGATCCTCTGCCAGTCTGATCTTTGTGGCAGGTTAATATCCAGGGTTGAAGCCCCGGATCCATGTGATTATAATACTCCAGCAGAACGCTGTTGAAACTCAGAGACAACCACTTGGCAGTGAAGACAATCCTTAAGTAAACATGGATTTGCATCGCGAACCTCTTGAACCCCTCGGAACATGAATATTCAAATCATATGTGCATATTGCCGGCATCAAACCAGGCAAAGGACATCAAACCTGCATAATTAACATCTCAGTCTGCTGTGATAGGCCTTGGAGGTGAGCTCTGGGCGAGGGCGTCCGTCCAGGAATCTTTTTCTTATGCTGATAAATCAACAACACCTTGTTCCCCTTGACGCTTAAGTTGAGAAAGATGAGAAAAATAAGTCGGCGCAACATCATGTTGGATCAAGCTAATAACATTTGGTCGACACTTACAGACAGTAAGACTCGGTGTTACTAAAATGAATGGACTTTTATTCATGCGGCTCAGAATCAGAGATAACAATGTCTGAAATGGGCTTTAGAATCCATATGGTGTGATAGCCTCAGTCCTTTGACCTTTCGACTCAAGTAAGGAAAGTCTTCCCCTAGAAACTATCAAGAGGAAAAAAAAGGAAGAAACCTGGGACAAGATAAGAGAGAGAGACCACACAGCTTGCAGCTTGAGGGACGGAAGAAGTTAGGGCAATGCAGTCTTCATGAGAAGTTTGCAGTTTGTTTTATTCTCATCGTCAGGACGGGTATGAGCTATATGTACTTGGATTAAAGAGATTTATCGGGTCTGAGGTCAATCCACCGAAAAGGAAATGGTAACAGGTGCGTGGGCTGAAGTGAGCGAAGAATATAGCAGTAATTGAAAGTGAAGGCCAATTAATGAGTCTTAGTTCTAAGGAATCACGTTGTCGGATGTCAGCGGGGAGGTTATATCAGAGGAAGGAGGCTCAATAAGAAAAGTCCCTGCAGCCAACAGACTTCTATTTGACTCTGGGAACAGACAGCCTGTGTTCTGAGAGCGAAGCACCAGGTGGGATACAAAGGATACCAGGGCCAATACAACACGTGGAGACTCGCGTGATTGAAGATGAGATCATCCCTGTCCCTACCATGTACAATGCTTCCATCAGGCACCATCTTACATTCCGAACCAATTGTCTGCATCTATTGGAACTTCAATTTTCAACCTTCATTCTTCCTCAAGAATTTCTTGAATTCAAGACTCTCTTTGTTGCATGATTTCATTCGTCCTTGAGCTCAAATAAAGACGCACCAATCACATCCTCCTTATTTTTTAAATGTGCTATACAAATAAACTTCTATGCACATTGCCTGCAGGTGAAGGTACTTTGCCTGGAAGAATAGCAGCTCGAGAGCATGGCGTCTATGACTAATGTTTGGGTTCGGCATTCATTGCAGCGATGTGTTTCTCTCGCTCCCCGATGCCTTTAAGCGCAGCACGTGTTCTGCGTTTAGGATGTTCCTTTAGCTAAATAGTGCAGGAACGTAGTGTATCAGTGGTGGGGATGTTGTCTACAGCTGGAAGCTGGATGATCATACCCTATCATGGTAAAGTGACTAACTCAGACTTACAGCTCTGATGACAAATAGTTCTGGAGAGGGTCTGATAGATGCTAAAGGATAGCTGAGGATGAGGAGGAATAGAAGAGATTTCAATTATAGTTTTTTCAGCTTTAATTGACTATTGTTTTATTGTTACAAGATTTATTTCTACATTCCTTCGCTCTATCTTATCTCCAACAGTCCCTCCCCTTCCAAACGGTGCTCCTCTAGTTTATTTGTCCTTCTTCGGACTGCTCCTCATCTGTAGATGCCTCTGCAGGGGTTTCCAGCATCCCTTGAAAGTAAAGGGACATCTCGGGGGCGTAGTCATTATCCCACCATGCAACTGTTTATAAAGGCTCGTCTGCACCTGTGCTGTGACTTAGTGATAAGACACTCAAGAGTATTAAGTGTAGTAATGTGCTATTTTCTTGCCTCACTCATTTTTCCTTTGTCTACCTCTTTTTTTAATCTTTCGCAAATGCTTATTCGTTGTTTACCTCCCCAAACGCCGGGGGGTCGGTCATCCTGGTTTTACAAGCTGCGTGCTACGTGTTCAGATTGGCAGATCACTAACAGCACAATCACCAGATTCGAAATGCCTCCATTGATTGTGAGGACGTTTACCAATACACTATAACACATGGATTGAATCTCATATTGGGATAACTTCCACTGACTGTGAAGAGTAGGAGGAGAAGACGAGGCATTAGACCAGTCCATGTTCTCTGACGTGTACTGTGTTTTCTTTTCCAGCGGGGAGTCATGAGAGTCTATTAGAGACCCTCTTATGCTCTTCCCCCGTTGCAAATCTAAACAAGTGAGAGATAAGAGATTAGTCTGAGGGAGGCCTAATGGAAGCCTGTGGCTCTTTCTATTTAGGTCTGTATTTTGTGTTTTATTCAAAACTCTGTGATATAATCTTCACTCTGTTTGCAGCTGAGTTATATTCTCAAGGCTCTTAAAATTTGAATACAAATAAGAGTAGAGTGTTGGATACAATGTTATATAAAGTCAAAAACGTAGTTTGCATTGTTTCACTTTGAATTACACATCCAGGATCAAACGTAATGTGAGTGTGGAAACTGATGAAGACACAGAAACAAGGAGACAGTTGCTTTGATTAAACGAACGGGGGGAGTAAAAGAAAGGAAACAAGAAGAGAACCTGAAGGACAAGAAAAAATAGAACAATAGAAGGTCAAAGCTTAATTTAGACTTCAGTCTGCTACGTGGAGTTGGTTTGTCGTCACTGCAATTACGTGGCTCAGCTCGAAAACCTTGACATGCTAGTTCAGACAACTGACCACTGAGATAGTTAAATGTGTCCTGAGTTAAATTAGATTAATGACAAGTACTCTCTTTCAACTGACTTTAAATGTCAGGATTGAGGGGTCAACCTCGGTCGCAAACTCCTGACTCCTGTTTGTTCCCCATGTCCGCACACGGTAGCTCATAAAAAAATAAAAAAAAAACATCTCAAGCATATGTTGTAGTGGCACATGCTAATTGGTAGTATTTATACATTCTGCTATACCAGGTATGATGAGCCAATATTGACCTGACGTTTGACTTCAAGCACATTAGACCCTGAATTAGCTAACACTAGCTAGAAAGGATATGAGATATGAGATTTGCCAACCTGACAGACAAACGTTGTGTACGGAGAAAGTCAGGGAAATATAAATCTTTAGATGGCTAAAACTATGTCCTGAATGGTCATGTACGTTACAAGGCTTGAAATATAAACATTTAAGAGATGAATTTGTGTCATGCGAGCTGAAGTTCTGCAGAGTCAGTGGCTAACTGCGGTCAAGCTAGCTTGATAGCTAGCTAGTAACGTTAGCGGTGAGGCGAGACAACAAGCATAACTTGGGTTATTAGAACGACACAGCCTACATCCAGACCGCAAACTTAGTACACTATCTCGACTTATACTGTGAGTTGATTTGTTTTTCCCCACAGTTTTTCCTTTGTTTTGCCTCAAGCTAACGATGACGTCGGCTATAAAAGGGTCTATAGCAGGAAGAAGTGTAGCCCCCAAAAAAGCTTTCCACAACCATTATTTTGAAGTTATTGGAAATAAATGTTGCTTACTTATCTCAAAGTTAGCAGAGCTTCTTTAGTGGCACTTTTCTTCCATATAAATAGGTCTGCACGATGACATGGGCTTCATTCAAGGTATCATCTTCAAACAGAAAGCAATTCGGATGGCAGATGGATGCTGCTTAAGCATTAAATGTGGAAAAAGACACACTTGGGAGACACAATCTTTAAATTTGATGAGTTGCATTAAATGTTCAAACAATCTTGGGTCACAGTCGGTTCCATCCAGGTTTGGGAAACATTACTGTGTGTTTTGCATGAAACATTATAAGAAAAAAAAACAAACATTTATAAACTTCATTTTCACCAAAGTAAAAGTGAAGAAGCTTAGGTAGGAGGTAAATCAGAAACCTGGGGAACTGTGTTAGACAGTGATTTTCCATGGATACGGACAATTTGCGGCATCAAGAAAGCAAGAAAAAGCACTATGCATGAAAAAAAAAAAAATCGTAAATCTTGAAAGAAAGATGTGCTGCTTTGAACCAAAGCTGTGGATGAACTTTAAAGATGGAAAGCGTGTCTGCTGGTGACCAGCACAACAGCGGCTCATATTTGGGCAATACTTTGATTCTGAGATATTATTGATTCAAAAGCGCCCACGCGTTGCAGGACACTAATGTGAGTCTGCTCACACACAAACTCCTGTGTGCTGGTGCCCTCCTGTTACATGAAACACAGGAATTGGTGAAAACTAGTGAGATCTCAGCAACACCCAGAGCCATAAAACACATATGTATGCCCACACTCACAGCCATTTAAGCCTCAGAGACATGCACAGCCGGCCCGTCTCGACGCTTCCTCTCATTTGAATCAATCAAAAGTGACCTTATGCTGCCACGTAGGAATGTGGAAGCTCGATTAGGATTGCCTGTTCTTGTTAGCCACAATGTCCGTCTGCTGTTCTGCATCCCAAACTATTCCAATCCAGACTGATGCACAAGTACTTATACATATGCATCTTCCCATGGCTGATTATTATGAAGCGCAATAACTCTCATCGAACATTCACCGTCAATGTTCCTGTCGGTAGCTCAACACTCCCCCAATGCTAACACAGAAAACAAAACAAGGCCTGGGTTAATTAACATGACAATACTGTAAATAAATATCCCTCATGTTATCCTCGGGGTCAATTTGACCCCTTTCAATGTTAAACGTCTCTACATAAGTGTTTTACATCCTTTTTTTTTGCTCAATATTTAATGACTTTTCCTAATTGAATAGGGACAACTGGGTAAATTAAAATTAACATGATGATACGTTTTTAATACTATGTACACAGATTGTACACATCTGTGTTCCTTGGGGGTCAATTTGACCTCAGGCTGTTTATCCTGTTGTTAAGGTTGTTTTTTTCGGACGTTACTATGGACACTGTAACATGCTGTTTTATAAACTTCGACAGACTTCCCTCTGCTTCACGGCCCTGAAGCCAACATCCTTGTAGTTCACACGACGTGGGGGTAATTCCTGCAGTCCCCGAGCCAGAAGCTTCTGTATCCATCAGGCACCTCATGTGGTAGTGAGGTACTCGACTACCTGGGCTCGACTGCAGAGAGGGAAAATGGAAGAAACAGCCAAGGATAACATAGAGCCACAATAAAATAAACCCACCTTCATATATGCTGTCAATATTAGCCATTAATGAGTTGCTTCTGTCTTCATCGCTCTAATATAATCCCTTTAAGGTTTCCAATGATTGACCCAACATGGAAGAAAAGGTATCAGTTGTGATCAAACGCCTTATAAGTTACTGCTAATGCAAAGCAAACTTGTCCTACTGCTGCAGCTTCACATAAAAAAAATACATGGAAGATTCTGACTTTTCTTATGAACTAGACTGAGGAAAATATCTGTTAGTCGCCTGAGCACTGTGTACTGTCGTTAACCAAGAATGTGTCTACAAAACAAATGAAAACAGCCGTTTCCATCATGTCTTTGACAGCGCATCAGTTTGAAATATTGCAGGTAGTAATGGAACAAGCATAGCAGCCACAGTGAGCTGTTGGATGAAGAGCTGCAGGCGACAGGCTGCAACTTCAACTTCTCAGCGAGGTCACCAACTCCTCTCACTGTGTCCTGCTGATTCGCAGACTCAAGCTGTGTGCAGCATAAAAATCTTATTTCTGACCTTTGACTTCTTTACGACAATAATTTCTTTCGCTGCCCCCGGACTTATGGGAACGGGAGTATTGAACTGCACTTGCCAGCACAAGTATCTATGGGTGTCGCCACGACAACCAGGATGGGAATCCTCAAAACATATGCATGAAGCATGAACTCAATATTGCTGAAAGAAGACAGGTGTGTATTTCCCTCTTAGAGCACAGCCAGTACTCCGGACTGATGGTTGCTTCTTTCTTTGACTCTTTTGGAAAGAGCACATGATACTTACAATATATGAGATAGCCTGTCGGTGCCGAGGGATTCAAACCTCTGATGCATAGTCCAGATTTACCGAGCAGCTGTACAGGTGAGACACGCCCCTCTCCACATCATCAACCAATCGCAGGCTCCCAATTTGGCACAACATAACATATTAGCTCATCACTCCCCAAGATCCCGATGGAAACCCATGTAGAGAAGTGATGACGCCAAACTGTAACCATGTTCTGCTACTTTAATAAACATTTAAACTCGAGTTGTCTGACTGAAATATCTAAAATTTTAACACAGACAGTTTCCTTTTATACATTCGCCTTGAAAAAGGAACGAGCCCTTCAAGGCACGCTTCCAGGTCGTTCATTCAAAGCACTGGAAAAAAAATAATAATAATAAGTTTAATACAGACATTCTGATATTTTCTAGCTATTTTACTGCCTAAACCAACCACACACAGGACTAACAGCCACCAAGTGTGAAAGGTCATAATGATCCACCCACCAACTTCAAAATTACATCCGTGTGGCACGGAAATGTAAAACCTCCTTCCCACTTGACTCGACAGGCCGTTTTGGTTCAACTTGTACTTTCACACCGAACCACTCGAACAAATCCGTTTTTACCTCACTTCCCTTGAAGGCGAAGACACTTGAAAAACTGCAAAAAGTTCGACGAGTGGAGGCACTTAAACAACCAGAAGAATCAAGGAGAAATCAAGAAACTCCGGAGACGAGATCAGCTGATGTAACTATAGGGCACGACAGGGCTTCATCCTGCCTACGGATTTATAGCTCAGGGGTGTTTGTGCATGTGACACAACGTCCCAGAAGTCATTCTGTTTATATGCTACGATGTGTTTGATGCGACTAGTTTTTTTTTGCAATTTGTGTGCTTCCTTTACACGTCTCATGGTTACCAAGCAAAAGCTCAGTATGAGATCAGCTGCACGGAAGAGCTCACGCTAAGCCGAATAAAGGTAGCGTGCAATGCTAATGCTAATTTCAATGTCCCTTTGTCGCTGGCACCTAACCCTGGTTTGGGAAAGCAAATGAAAGAAATATATTTGCTTAGGCTGGAGCTGTCTCTTTTGTATCTCTCCCTGGAAAAGACAAAAGGAAACGGGTGGATTGATGTATGAGGCAGAGGAAAATGAAAGTCGAACTGAGTAAGAGATTGCCCAAGGTCCCTATATCAAGACGCCGAAATCATATAAACACTATGACAATGAGAGTCCAGGGACGAGAGGGGAGGAGAAAACATACAGCAAAGGACAGCAGGGATGGAGGGAGAAGGGGAAGATAAAGGAGAGCAGGAATCCAAGCGCCAAGTGTGCAGCCGGAATCAAAAGACAAACTCGCACCGACACAAGGGTCTTTAAGAGAGGGCGGCTGAAATGGAGGGTGATTGTTAAAAAAAATGGAAGGGAAAGATTAAAGGAGGAGGCTTGCGTGCTTTTATCTGGCGGCAGAGCCACATCCCTCTCCGCCGAGTGGGGAAGGTGAGCGCCAGCAAAGTCGGAGAGCTCGGGGGCTCGTACGGAGGAGAGATGAAGGGATAAAAAGAGGAATGAAGTGGCTGTTTTAAAGTTATTTTTGTTTCAAAGGTGTAGCAACATGGCGCCATGTGATTATACTGTTTCACCTTTCACACTCAAATCCCCTCCCTGTTTTGTGATATGTATTTTGTCCTGCTGTAAAATAGAAAATCCCGATGTTGGTGTTGCCGCGTACACATGCTTTTGTTCCTGCCACTTTCGGTGAGTGTGTTCACACACTGTGAGTGACAGAAAGGCAGGTCCTGCCACAGAGGGCCCAGAGAGCTCAGGCTTGTGTGTCTGACGCTTCACTGATCCGGGGCGAAGCTTTTATTTCTGCATCCCCTAAATGGATAGTGACTCCGCCTGTCAGGTCAGCCTGAGCAACGTTGACCCTGCATGGCATCCACACCTGAAACAGCAGATGTGGCTCTACTGTAAAAAAATAGCACAACACCTTTTCTGCATTAGTGCATCACCATCGCACACACACATGATAAATTGGAAGTGTGGAAAGTTTTTCTGTCGAGCTGCAGCTTTGTTTGTTCGCTATATAAAGAAAGAGCCAAATCTGTGATTTCTTTGTCATCCATGAATCATAAGGTGAATATGAGATCAAGCTGCTGTTGCAATACCCTCTGTCGATTTCACCGGGGCGGAAATAGTCTACCGTAGTTACAGCAGGCTCCGAGCGAGGCCTCAGGCACCCTTCAGAGCTGGGAGGGGAAAATTTCCCTAAACAAGAAGCCCCAGAATAGCACCTGTTTCAAGAGGCTGCTGCCTTCTGATTGGCTGACCTCTTCAAAAAGGAGTTCAAATCAACACCGAAGCCGTCTGGATGGATTGTCATCTTAATTACATTTCATTTACCTGCTCTTTGATTGTATTGCTGCCTGCTCTCCGAGGCTATTTGCTCAGAAGAGCCTGAATAACAAATTCCTTTTACATGAAATCTTAATTGTTTCGTGTTAAAAGAGAAAGTGCTCTGATAATAACGTATTGCTGTAACAGGCATCGCCTCTTATTATCGCTGCACGATGGCTCATCAATATCTTTTTTTCATATTATTGATGTTCTGACAGTGCAGCCTTTGTCACAGGGTGCACACTCAAGTTGTATTATCTCAAAAGTGCACTATATAGCAGCACTGCAGAGAAGAATCCTGCATATTATACGTGCACAAGGTTCATGTGTGTCCAAGCTTCTGGTCTGTGCAACATACTGTTATTTATATCCTGCAGTCCGCCTTCATGTCACAGCGGAGAACCACATGGGATTCATCTCTACATTGTTATGTGGGTGTCTGTAAAGTCCTGCAGCCTACCTACTCTCTCACTTCATTACATCTCTCTCACACCTTTCGCCATTTGTTCATCCACCTATTCCTCTCTGACCCCCCCACAGCCTCCCCCCTTCCCCGTGTCCCCGGCTGTGGAGAAGTGCCCTTATCTCTGATGACAGTGGGCTTGTTACCAGCCGGGGCCGCCGCCGAGCTCCGGGCCGGCGCGGCTCTCCTGAGAGACAAGGGGGTCAGGGGTCGGGCGGAGGCCTCACAGAGTGACCCTCTCCGCCAAGCAGACCAGAGAAGTACTGTTCAGCAGTGCCGGCTGGGTGTTTAAACTTCAGTCGCCGGCTATATCTTCACCATGTTTTACTCTATGGAAGCCCACATGACCCAAAGACCATCCGGAGAATATCCAGTTCCACATTGTACATTGTGTTCTGGTTATATTTTCCAAGGAGGTATATGAAATTAGAAGAACGGAAAATGCGCTACCGGGTAGTAATCACAGTTTTGAGGGCACACAGAGGCTATGCAAGTTTCAATTTCACACTCTGCTCTCCTTCCCTGCCGCCCGCTCGCTCGCTCGGTCCCTCTCTCTCTTTTTCCCTCTCTCCTTCCCTTTCTCTCTTTCTCGGTAATCCTCGGAGGCAGTGCTGACAGCGGAGGTATGATAGAGGAGGGCCCGCTGGAGCGGAGAGGGAAATGATCTGCTAATGGTACACTCTCTCCCATAGGACACCTGCTTACACTCCACAGCCCTGCTGCTCACTCAGTCGGCATGTGTGTGTGAGAGTGTGTGTGCGTCTGTGTGTGTGTGTGAGCCGCACACACACACACTCTCCATGTGGCTTCAATCAGTGGACCCCACTTTCATTTCCTGCATTCGCAAACCCTTTTCAGTCATTTTCATTCACTTCTTGAATGTATCTATGCTACTTTTTTCACTTTATAAGTGATCTCTCTCTCTCTCTCTCTCTCTCTCTCTCTCTCTCTCTCTCTCTCTCTCTCTCTCTCTCTCTCTCGAGTGCAAACATCTTCGTGAATCCATCGGTGTGCTAAAAAATCAACTTTTCCCCGCCGCTCGTCGTGATCACGCCGGGCCTGATTAAAACAATCCACACTTGATCATTACACCCACGGCGGGAACAAAGCACACAGCAATTAATAACCGCTCTTCACAGTGGCTTTGTTGGCCAATTTCAACTCCCCCGAGCTCGGATAATAAACAATGAGCACGTTTTTACATCCTAGTAAAACTTAACAAATCCAGCTCGGTGTGTCTCAGTTTTCTTTCTCCCCGACTCGTGCTCGTCACTCTCGCCGTCTTTCGCCCACAGTCATTTTACTCCAAATCCCTCCCGTCCCTATGCACCAGGCATTTTTAAGTCGGTTCTGTGCGTAGCCGCATTTTAATAGGCTGAGAGAAAACCAACAGCATTCCAATTTACTCCCATAGCAACAACCCATGCATTTAATCTGGAACATGCATCCCCGTCGTCTGCGCGTAATGTGGAAAATGTTAATATGTATCATGTATCCCGGCTGACAACCGCTCCGAGAACACCCGCGAGATCATTCCAAAACGCATCTGTGTAATCACGGAATTGAATCAATTCAAGTAATATATATTCTAATGGAATGATACACTGTAATCAGACAACTTCAGGAGGCGATGAGGGAAAGTGACCATCTTTAATTATTGCTTCACACCGTGGCTGCATGACACCTGGGATGGATGTGATATCATGCACAGACATACCTGCCGTCCTATATGGATGCTAGTTTGAATTTCGGGGGGTTTGTATTTACGTCATTCCAACCTGACCACCCCGAAGAAGGCTTGAAAGTCGGACAGAGTGAAGGATTGGAGGCAGGACACGGGGAAGGAAAGGATGGATTGATGAGAGGGCTGACCGGAGAAAAAAAAAAAAAGCAGCTGATTAAGAGGGATGTTGTTTTCTCGGCCCCAACATCCAGCGTTTAAGCTTTTTCCCCTCCCAAGGTTGAGCTTCACTTTTCCTGTGGATGTAACATTGTGAAAGCAATTCCCCCTCACTAAAGAGCTCCTTACCTGCTGTCTCCGCTCCAAACACAATTACAGGAGGTTCCCCTGAACCTTCAGGTTCGGGAGGGATGCTTGGAAAGAAACCTGAGAAGGTTTCTAATCGTTTGTCATACAGGAAGTCAGCAAAGGGAAACATCAACCAGAGGATTCGACTTAAGACAACAGAACGATTAAACAAAAAAATAGGGAAAAATACAAATAACTCCTCTGCTCTGTATATAATAAGCTTATAATTACACTGCCAGGCTGGGAAACCCACAACGAAAGCACAGACCACAATAAACTGTTTACAAAACAGAACAATCGAATCAGCTCCTTAAACATCGATCGAAAACATCCAACGGAAATGGCACCACAAAGCAAATTCATGCAGCAGGTTTATTGATTGCACGTTAAAGTATTATATCAGTATAGATCCAAACAGGCTTTCAAACATGAATGAAGGGAACTACACTTCCAGGTTCTTCATTTCCATATTTGCATCATGGCTGCTCAGCGTGGCACCGCAGCATCTGTCGGGAGCCTCGTTACTGCAGTCATGAGCTTTCAAAGCGTTTTGCACTTAGAGCTTCAAATTGTTGGAATAAAACCAGAGACATCTCTGTTCCTCCCCTCTCGCAGAAGATCAGCGATTTGACCGAGGAACCTATTACCTGAGAAACGTCATCCCGCGAGGATGCGGGCTGGTCTCCTCCAGATGTCTCCTTGATGATCTTCTGCTTGTCCAATCAATTCGGTGAAATATTCAGAGCTCCATCTCGTGGCACATTGATCGAAAGCCCTCGCGTCGGCAGTATCTTTCGGTACTTCTGCAGCTGCTGATGAGACGTGGTGCCTATAGAAACGTACCGTACCACTGCTGCTTAATCCACCATATTGGTAGCAATCAGATCGAGTATCTGTGCTTCACATATTTGATGAGAGAGAAAAAAAGGAAGCTCCTTGTCTCATCTGCAGAGCTGCATCCATATCTGAGGACCTTATTCCATCATCCAACTCCTCTGGTGCAGCCTCTTCAGCCTGACACAGTAAAACCACACCTGTTCAGGATTGTGGCTGCGTTCCACTTAGTACCCAGCGCGTGTGTTTGCACAGACTTTCTCTGCAAGGACACTGAATGCATCCGATCCCCCTTTCCACTCGTGCACAGGCCACTAATGCCGACTTCCATATGATGAAGACGCAACGGTCGTGTGCAGGTCACGAGTCTGCATACAGATGCACATGCACACCGGTGGTCACATACAGTGGTGTAGTGCTATTGTCCTTCTGCACAGGAATGAGGGACGCATTCCCTCAATACCTTATCAATCACTTAATTAGAGTATTAGCCCAAGTTAATCTATCTATTTCTGGGCGATACTGAGAGCTGATCCTAAAGTCTGAATGAAAATACTAAGGGACAGTATTAATAACTGCAGTTGTAGTAGTAGCAATAATAGTATTGTTGTTGTCGCTGTGCTTTTCTTTCTTCTTCTGTGGGTGGTTCATATTTATCTTTTTTTTTTGTGCGTCTGCTCTCAAAAGCTCAAACGGGGAACGGCCCTCGGCTCCTGTTTGCTGCAACAAACTAATCAAAATATTACACAGTAATTGGTGGGCAGTGATGTGCAGCCTGTAATTACTGCAGTCAAAGTGGCCTTTATTCTCCTGCACCATCTTTGACGGAGGAGGGCGGAGGAGATCAGACATTCTGCAGGTGTTCGACGTAGTTTTTTCCGATAGATAGGAAATCTATCGTAATCCCGGTTTAGCGTCGCACGGCGTCACGGTCGGGGAGACGGAGACATTCATCTCAACAGTCAGGAGTTAGCTGACCAGCAGCTGCAGGATTTTATAGATATATTGGCAATAGACTTTGAGAAGATAACATGACAGGAAGCATGAAGAGCGTATTGGTGTTCGCTATTCATTACGCTAATTGCAAATGTTGGATTAGAACGGCGGCTGCGGAGAAGAAAGAGACGAATGCTTGAAAAGCCAACACGGGGCGATATAAAACACGCTCGGGGGGAAATATAAAAAGAAAATGTACAAGTAAAAATAAAGCTACATTATGGTTTGATGCCTCGTGGAAGACGAGCTGGTGTCAGGGAATTGAAAAGGATTAGACATCGTAATGTGCTAATAGACGTTTCCCCCTTTTCTGAATCGCGACGCCCGTTTGAAAACCGAAGATCTGGCGCGGTCGGGCCTTTTTGTGGCGACTTCAAATGTTTCCTCTGAATTGAAAACTGTTTTAATACCGAGTCCCTGCCTCTTCCCCCCTCAGAAGAGGATCACAGCTCGCCGTAATAAGTTCCACCGCGTGATGAAGCTGCTTTATAAACATGAAAGTGTGCGGCAGTCACTCGCCTGTTGAAGAGATTCTCTCGCAGCGACCTCTTTAACGGAATCACACATGTATCGTGCGAGATATTGATTCCTTTATTAATGGATGTTCATGCATAAAAAGTAAGATATAATGCGTTGGATTTAGATTAAAGAGCTGAGACGTATGAATGTGTATGAACACCACTTTAAAGGACATTGTGCTTCATGCCTGAACAAAGCAGCTGGTTGAAACCGAAGGCAAAGAGCAGCTGCAGAGTGAGACAAGCAGTCAATGCTTAATGAAAAGAAATGTTTCACGATGCTTCAGGTGCATGTTTAAGGTCTGGTTAGGCTCGGGCAGAAAAGCATATGGCTTCAAATAAGCACCTTTTCTACAGGCGACACACATCTGCTGACTCTGATCGGGTGGTGACGAAGACTACGGGAGAAAATCCTGATTGGTGAAGGATCGGGTGAGTGGCTCGAATCAAGATACATCATGTCTCGTGAAAACGACTACGTATCCTAAGAGGCGACGGTGAGTCGGTTGCACGTGCCTCCGGGCTGCACCTCGACTCACCGTCTCTCTCGGCAGGTCTTCACTTAGCGGCGGCGGCGGAAAACGGGACGATACACGACTCGCTGTTTCCTTCCACAGCTTTGGACGTCCCAACGTTCTGGTGATAAGTTGCCCTCTGTTGGTTTTAAGCGTAGAATATGGCGCTTAATGTAAAATATGATGATACCTTTAAGTAGTGGTGTCATTCAGGTGTGCCATAATGGGTTCCTTAAGAGTCCTGCTTATTAAAGGTACAGTACGTTATTTTGAAAGCATGATTTCAGTCCCCTATGACATCATGCATTTTTCCCAGCCTCGTTGAACACATCATTTCTTCCCTGTAACTGAATCATCCCAGCTTATTCTAACATTGTGAGTTTTCACCACTTCTTCCTTTTTTCCTGCAGGGGGTCGCTATTCTTGCCAATTTGTTTTCAACAGAGTAGCATTGATTCACGTTTACGCCGACGCTCGGCACAATTAACCGGTTCGATACAAAGTGAAGAAACGGGAGACGTCCTTCAGTCGGCCTGTTGTTGGACGCACATCTGCATGGGACACTCCGTATCCAGATGTGCATGAGTAATAGCTGCCAGGTAGACGGGGAATGAGAAGATAACACCACATGTTTACGCCCGCAAAAGGCTTCACATCAATTTGAATCCTCCGCCCGGGATGAGATCATCAGACATCTCGTGTCTCCAGCTGCGAGTGGCGGCGTCCGCTCGCACAGAAGAAGGAGTTTCTGGCCAAAATCACGTCAAAGTGTCTGATTGTGTCTTGTGGAGCCGCCGCCCAGCGCTGGTCAGGTATGATGGATGCGACGGAGGCGGGGGGCTGATTGCTGTGGTGCCTCCCCCCCAGGGAGGGATGAGGTTGAAGGTCTCCGCTCCCTGATCAGTGGGTGGTAGATGTATAAGGGATGATGGAGGTTTTTTAATGAGAAGATGTAAAGGTCAGTGTGTGTGTGAGGCCGTGCGTGTGAACACACACACACACACACTGGCCTGCAGATGTGCGAGTGTGTGACGCAGGTAAGAAAAAGCAGTTGAAAACTCCCCCTAAATGCAGCAATACATTTTATATTCTAGCAGGACAATTTGAGGAATAAGGGCCTGTTTTGTACTCCCGGCACATCCCTGCAAACCTGTGTGTGTGTGTGTGTGTGTGTGTGGCTGTGTGTGTGTGTTTTGGAACTCTTCCACAAACTACAGCAGCCAGCTGCCGCTGTGTGGAATCATCTCTATACCATAGTACAGCCAGACAAGCCAGGGTCCAACAGAGAAGGATTTAGAGGATTTAAACTCGGCGAAGGTGAGGCACTCAAACACACATTCCCCGCGCACGCGAAAACATGAAACCACACACGCTCCAAAGAGAAAAGAAAAAAGGGACCCCGGCGAAGCAATTGAGGTGGAGAAAGAGGATTTTTTTTCTTGTGTCCTCTTAACTCCTTTAAAGTGCTCTATCTCAGCAAACCACATTTGTTTTATTAATTTAATGTCACATCAGGGGGAGTCTGTCGGGCGGCTGACTCACAACCAACTCTCTTCCCGGAACTTTCTTTTTTTTTGTCGGCGTGCAAAGTAACAGAACAAAGCATCATCGAGTAATACTGCTGCAAAGAAAGAGAGGGAGGAGGAGAGGAGCTCAGGGATAACAGAAGCTTCCCTCCTACGATTAAATTGCCCTTTAAGGTAAAAGTAAATCTAGTAAAAAGGCAATGCAGGAAGGTAAAATCAGGGATAAGTCGGTCTTGTAACTTGATTTTTCAGCTTTAAGAGATAAATATTGAGGAGATGGTGGTTTTGGATTGGAGGGATGTTTCATATTGGGGAAATTAACCAATGCAAACGTTACAGCGAGGGATGAAATCTCTTCTTTTTGGAGGTTGGAGGAAAGAATTGTTTGACAAGCACAGACATTTTTTTTTTTTTGATGGACTTTAAGCCCATTTTCATCCCGGCCCTTTAAATACCAAACAAGCTGGGATGTCACGGCCCTCGGCGTCTAATATGAAAGCACGCGGCTTCCTTTCTCAAGTGGATGAGACGCAGCGGGCGTTCCATTAACTCCAATGTAAATCCCTGTTCGTCTTTATGAGAAACTCCGAGCGACTGCCCCCCCTCCCTCCTCTCCCTCTGCCGTGTGATTGGCGCATATGCAACCTTGACAAGAGTGTGCATCATCTCTCGCCAACCCGACCAGTTGCTGTTACAGTCTGGAAGTCTGATTGCAAACATCGATTGATCCCCAGCCACCTGCTGCTGCCACCGACCATCAAAAAACCTCCTTTTCGCAGAGTTTCTTTTATATATATATATTGACGTCGAAAGCCGAGAGCGTCTCATGTCGACGGAAGAGTTCCTTGCGTGTCACGAAGACGCCGAAATTGTACCTTGTGCTTTTTGGTACTGGATGAAAAGGAGGCGGTGATGAAGCATCGCTGGTTGACAAGCTGGGAGTGTCGTTACGGGAAATACAGATGTCAGCATCACGTAACGATGATCACTTGTCATATTGACATCTATATTTATCATAAGTGATGAATGACCGAAGGATCTACAAACCCATGTATCTTATCTTACCGTAACAATGAGCACAAACAAACATCATCCATGCAGTGCAATAAGAACGACAGGAGTCATGTGACCTTCGTTTCAGCCCGGCGAACTCTGCACGTCCGTCTTCTCGATGAGAGAAAGGAGCGGTGGTGAAGAGGAGCGTGAATAAAGACAGCAGTAATATACCGCTAATAAATCTTTCTTGCACTACGAGGGCAGAGAATAACGTAGTCATACATGCAAATGCTGCTTGTTTTGTTTTTTTAGCATTAAACTCTGCTCTTCACAAACAGATTGAAGCTCCTCATTCGCCTTTGCTGCGCTTTTCACAAGGAAAAAGAAAAGTACTAATGCAGCAGTTGAATTAAAACCAACAGATTCCCCACTGAGGCTGTTAGTGCATCACAGTCGAGTGTTCAGCTTCCCTCCGTGTGGATCCTGGATCTCCGTTTGACCTCACCAATGAAGATGCAACCATAATTCGCTATTGCCATTGATTGTTGAGTTTTATCTCTTAACAATTAATTGGCTTGATCTTACATATTTCTGCACATACAACGTAATTGTGCTGATTTATTCTCCGCAGCCGCAGCTTGATTAAACCGATTTGGATTTGTTTTAAAGATTATAGAGTTTATTACAGAAAGCCTGTGGCCGTTCTATAAGAGCACAAATACTCGTCCTCTCCCTCCTTTGTGATGTTGTTTATCCGCTATACGGTGATGCTGAGCCCAAGAGGACACAGTTTGATGTCAGAATGGGTGTCTTACCACAGAGGTGGTGAATAAGGAATTAGATGTGTGTCCTCTGCGTGGGGGATAATCCTGATTGTGGCACAAGTTGGCCACATATTGCTCTGTTTTCTTCACAATGCCAATTCCAATCACCCCCGAATTGGAATTGGAGGCCGCACCATCAGGGCCTTTACTGCATGAAGTAGTTAAGCTTTAAGATTGGTAATAGGAGACTTTACATTTCAATCCCTGCTGCAGGATCAATAGAAAATACCAGCACAAGCATCACCATAAATCTATGTTATGTTTAATTCATAAAGTCAGCTTTACTTTTAGACTAACAAGAACAGATTTAAAGAATAAATAAAATTGCCTTTGATTGCTTGATTTGATTGTTGAGAGAAGCACATGACTCATGTACAAACAAAAAAAAAAAAATCAGTAAAATCAAATCTAACTGTGTAAAAAAGGCCAACTTGTATCTCAACTTTGAACTCGCGTACATGCTGATTATGTAAAACCCTTCTAATCATCTAAATGCCTGTGGCCATGTTTCCGGATCTCATTAATTACTGTGGTGATTATTATCATAACGGGGAGAAGTGATGACCCAGACTGCAACATTAGAGGGTTCCTCTGCAGTACCGACACTATCCTGAATACTTCCTATTATTATTGTACGTATGCAAAGACAGAAACACAACTGACAGCAGCATCTTCTTCCCTTCTCCCAAAGAAAGTATTTAAGGAGCGCTCACGCTGTGAGATTTCCTTTCTCCAACATCAGCTTGTAACTGAGCTCCGGTGCTGCTGATATTCAGCCTGCAATTAGCGACTGTTTCCTAATTAACACCCATCCGGGCAACACAATTAAAAATAACTTCAAAGTAAAAGCGTGAGCGCTAAAAATACCGAGCCGAGGCAGCAACTGGAATAAACTCGCCTGCCTATCGGAGAGATAACGCTCACCACGGCCGCGTGCACGGCTTTAATAAGATAAGCATTTAAGGCTGCCGCTGCCGTCCCATTACTGCCAGCAATCACACTCCGGCGTAGGTTAGCGTAAAGTTTATAATCTCCGTGACCGTTCAGATGTTGCTTTCTTATAATCAACATCTATAGGATGCCGGCTAACAAGCTGCATTCTCCACGGCAAACAAACAAACAAACAAACACGCGATCCACCTCATTACGATTCATCTCCTCCACAAGTGAGCCGAAAGTTATTACCGGGAAAATTATAAACAAGCCTTCTTCTCCGCGCTTCAAATCTGTCCTGACCATTGCCTGATTGCTTTGTGGGCACTGTTTAATTGCCAATTAGGGGTAAACCGGGACAGCAATCACAATACGCGTGTGTGTGCGCTTCAGTATGTGGAGGAGGTAGCAGGCGAGATAAAGTGAGAATGCTTGTCCTTTAAGTGAGGCCGAGCAGGAAGGATTTATTTCATGCAAATCCACCTGTGACCTTGCAGCTGTAGCTTTGCTTGACAACTGGTTGTGTTAATGCACAAAAAAAGTGTAGAAAGCTGCAGTAATCCAATGCTTTTACTATTTGACTATCACCCTGTCAGTGCTAAAATAAAAAAAAGAAGTCAAAAGAAACAATGAAAATGTTTTGTTTGTGTTTGTTTTACTGCTATAGTTTGACAAGATTATAGAAAAGCAACTTTGTTCATCATAAAAGCAATAATACAACCCCGCTGAAATATATCAGCGCTTTTATGTATCTTCCAGGACGCAGGGGCAGGTGTTATATTGGCCTGTTTTGCAAGAAAATATCTGCTGGTTTTCTGGTATTTTCATGGGATCTGTTGGTAGTATTGAAATAATGAAAGTCGTATATTCATGATTCCCTGGGAGAAACACAAGACTTCATCGATTACACAGTAAATCGGCGCAATTATACATTCCTAAAGCTCACTGCTCATCAGTGAGGGTGTATTTTCTTAGATTTATGTCTTTGTACGGGCTGAATATTCCATTTTTTATTCGGCCTTTGCCAAGCTTTTAGCCCACGGCCATAATTTTTCTTGACTTTAACTCAAACTCCTTATTCATAGTTTTT
Source organism: Macroramphosus scolopax (assembly GCA_901007825.1). Lineage (NCBI taxonomy): Eukaryota > Metazoa > Chordata > Actinopteri > Syngnathiformes > Centriscidae > Macroramphosus > Macroramphosus scolopax. The sequence goes on along the minus strand of CAAKHC010019376.1, from coordinate 16,538 downwards.
TACTTCAGTTCTATAATTGACTCTAATAAAACTGTCACTATGAAATCTGGATGATTTGAACTGATGCCGCGACCAACCACTGGTCCATGGTAGTGTATTGTGTGCTTGACCACACATGTTGTTTACGTTTTGATTTCAGTCATTACCTGCGCTCTTATTTTCTTAACTTTGGGGGACCTCTCCTTTGTCATGATCCCTCCTTGTTTAGTTTGTAGTTTTGAAGATGTGCTGGGTCTGTTATTGAAGTTTCTAGTTCTCCGCCGGTGTTCATGTGTTCCATGGTTCGTTGCATGTGTCATTGTTCCATGTTTCACTTCCTGTCTGTTGTCCCGCCCTTTGTCATCGATGTCAGCTTTCAATCAGCTCAAATTTCAAAATAAAACAACGACTGAAAAGTGAACCATCGTGCATCACGGCCTCGTCATCGGCGGGTTCCTCGTGACTGGATCAGGCTGCGCTGCGGGTAGTCGACTGCAGCAACGTTACTGCTTCCTTATTTGAATTTTCAAACTGGAACCACGGAAGCAAATAGATTTTTAATCTCTGACAGCCGTGTGTTAGTACAATGTGTCCGTGTGTGCGTTTGTATCGGGACAGAACAAGAAATGACCAATCGTGTCTTAATAGGTCAACATTGCTCAGCGAGATGGATGGAAATGAGTCTCCTGTCATCAGGGGGAGTGTGTTTGCATTACTGATTAAATTTGCATATTCTGTTAGTACAGTGACTTTAATTGATACACCGGGTATTGGGTTTATTAGGTACACTTGTATAATCTAATGCAATTGAGTACAGCGGCCCTGCAGTGGCTCTTATCTCGGGAACAGCTCATAACGTTCAGTATTTGTTGACACCGTGTCAGGAAGGATATATTCCCCTTCTGTTGAGTATATATTTGAGCCTGACAGTCAATAGCACATCTTAGTATGCAGGCATTGTTCCACACTGCCAACCTCCTTTAGTTATTCTCCCTTTCATCAGTTTGTTCCAAACGTCCCGTCTAAAGACGGAGATAAATGACACCGATTTATATAAATGCTCATTTGCATGTGGGCAGTGCTGCATTTCCAGGCGGCACCAATCCGAAGGGGGAAGCGCACCGACCGTTCGACGTGTTTCCATCCGACGAGCAAAGTTCAGCTCGGTGTCACCAGTATATCAGTATCACCGGTCGATTTAGAGGATTAAAGCGTTTATAGAAATACTCTTCGCGCCATGATTACAATGATTAAAGTTGTCCATTTGGCAGCTGAGGTGCTTCGAATGGGTCCGCGGCCAAATAAATAGATTCAATTCACATTCGTTTTAGGAGCGGAAAGTTGTACACGGGAAATAATGCAGTGAAATTTGCTGTTTTAACCTGCCAGCTGGAGTGGGGACCAAAATATAGGCTGGTAAATATGTGTTCATGTTTCATACCTGTTGATGCTCTCTCCGTCCTGACAGCATTGATTAGCTTTATATTTTCAGGGATGATCGAGAACAAGTCCAAACGACTCCACTGACAGATATTGCTCTGATTTTCTGCTTTGATTGGACCTGACACCGGACGCCGACATTTGGCAAGGTCAATTGATAATTCAATAACTCCTGTCAGACCATGATAGATCACATCCCAAATCACAAATCTGGATGTCTTTCTTTCCAGTTGCTGCTCATTGTGCTCAGAATGGTGAACACAGCTGCAGCCGTCTGATTTACAAGTTGTTTCTTTGTTCCTGCACTCAGCAATAACCCCCATGTATGTTTGGATATAATATTGTATCATACAACATATAATAATGGTATGGAAGACAGAAGGTTTTGAGTATAAATCAAGTTGGTATTATATATTTTATATTGTTAAAACTGTCTAAATATTACATATTTAACTATGAATATTCAGATTCAAGTCATGTTTGTATAATATATGTCATATCTTATTTTTTCACACCTCTGTCTTCTCAGCCAATCAGCTCGCGGCCCGCCCTCGTGTTCTCAGGTCTGTGTCTCCTCAGCCAATCAGCTCGCAGCCCGCCATCTCATTCTCGCACCTCTGTCTCCTCAGCCAATCAGCTTGCAGCCCACCCTCAAGTTCTCCCGTCTGTGTCTCCTCAGCCAATCAGCTCGCAGCCCGCCCTCTCGTTCTCGCACCTCTGTCTCCTCAGCCAATCGGCTCGCAGCCCGCCCTCTCGTTCTCACACCTGTGACTCGTTATGTCTCCTTTCCTTCCTGACTGTATCTCCCACTCAGTTTGTCTTGTC
>CAAKHC010019375.1:26155-41054 GCA_901007825.1 Macroramphosus scolopax | reverse complement strand
TCACACACAGATTTGGCGGACCCCCTGTAGTAACTCTGAGGACCCCCTAGGGGTCCAGGACCCCCTGTTGAAGACCCTTGCTTTACACCAAACGGTGGCTGAAGGTGTCGAAGATAATGAAGGACAAACTCTCTGAATAAAGTCGTGTCAGATTAAGTGTTGTATTTTCACACCTCGGTGGAAATATAAGATTACTGTTCAGAAGAACTGCTGTGCTATAAAATGTTCATTTTCAATTCATGGAATTGCCTCGTGCAGCATAATTACGACATCCCTGATGATATTCAATCAGTAATGGGATAAATAACGAGGAACTGTATTATTTACTGTTTTCTAAATGAGACCAAACTTAATTTGAATAATTGTTTTCCACTGTAAAATATTAAAGTAAGATTGTTGAAAATGCGCCAGGTTCCGATGTGTCGTGAGACCATTTGGGTGTAACACTAATAAGCGTAGCTTTTAGTCATATTAAGGTCAATTTTGATTAGTTGTGGGAAAGGTCTGAGCCAACATCAAAATGCCATTAAACTGCAGCCTTGGTGGGGCTTTTATTATTGTGAGGTATTGATTTTCTCCACAGCTACTTTGAAAGCCATGCATGCCATCAAAGCACAAAAGCTGGTTATCCTATACTTAAATAATGAAATGCAATTAGCGAAGTAAAAAGAATTGAATCAGAGATGTATGTCAGTACTATGAGCCAGCAGAGGACGGAATACATTCCTTTATTGATGCCTCAAAAACTTTTTTGTTTGTTCTGTATTTATAATACCTTATATTGTTGTTGTTTTTTAATCAGTTCATTTTTAATGGAATAAATCATGCATGTACGACTGAACACTCAGTGTTTGATTTGAAGCAACATAACTATTATTACCTTGAAGTAACAGCTTTAAAATCATTTTAATGGAACACTGACTTGTGATAAGCAGAATGTCATTCCGACTCCTCACACCAAACACCTTTTCTTACACCGTGTAACCCCGAGTGAACTATAACGTCAGGTCATTCTCCTTTTGGCTCTGCTTTGGTGTCCATCAATTCCTGGCTCACTTCTGTACCACCAAGATATGTTCAGGTTAGTTAGCAAGAGGCAATTAAATAATCTCAATCAGGAAGGACATTGAGAGGGAAATAAACAAATGATGCTAAATATGATGAAAAATAAAAGATGTTTCTTTGACTGTATGTTTTACATCAGTGCTATGTGGCAGGATGCTACAAACACGCACGCACGCACGCACGCACGCACGCACGCACGCACGCACGCACGCACGCACGCACGCACGCACGCACGCACGCACGCACGCACGCACACACACACACCAAAGAGTCTCCCATTGCAAAGACTAAATAACATCTATTCTCCGTAAAATAATGTATAATTAACATTCACGTTGTAAAAAATGATGCTACCTGCCTGAACTCTCCTGAAAAGAAAGAACAAAGCCATCAAAGTTGTTGTAGCCGTCTGATGCGAACAGGATGTGCAACCTGTTCCCAGAGCTCTTAATTGGAGGAGGAAGTCGATCCCCGCAAAACCGGCCAATCACAGGGGAGCTGAGATCGTCGCCATCACGCACCTCGACGTGGTCATAGCGACAGGCTTGGTCAGACTCCAGACTGAGCCGTGAAAACCTGTTGGATCACCAAAAAAGATTATTTTTCGCGACCCAACATTGGTTTTCTAGTTGCTGAGCCGCACACCCAATTATTTGGGCTCACACAGGTCTGTCATTGTGTTTTAATCTCAAGATCCGTTGATGCTGGGTTGATCCCAAAATGAGCTTATTGTAGATTAATGAGGAAGTAATAAGGTATTGTAGGATTACAAGGTTTGATTCATTGAAATGGAGGTAAGTATTCCACCTGTACGATGGAGGATAGAACTCTGATTTTCTTTTAACTTTGAGTTTGGTGGCTGAGTTTCTGAATCAAACCCTGTTCAAGGACACACCAGCAGGTGAGTTCATTGTGAAGGAACTAATCAGTGCAAAGGGAAAAGGTTCCTGTTTGTCAGCAAGAATGAATGGGTGTTTAAAAAAGCTGACAGGTAACAATGTGTTTGATGTTTAGCCGGTATGAAAGCACCATGGCAACCACTTGATTATGTAAAAGGATCTGTTGAAACTTGTGTAATCTTTGCCCTGATTTCAGCCTAATATCAATCCTACATCTAAATGAGGGATTAATAAAAGTATACAATATTCAAATTAAATTGAAATAAAATAAGGAATATCTAGGGTCTAGTAGTTCTTGGACTGTTGTACATAAATATCATGAGATGATTATTTATTTGTTTTATTCTAACTGTTTGATACATATGATGCCTACAACAACGACATCCTACTATGATAAAGCCGAGTTTCTAGGCGATGTGATACTGAGCTGATGATCAACTCATTTACACTTCATAGACATCAATTCTGTCTCATTGACATCGTCATTCTCTGCAAGTTTTAACATTTTACTCTACAGCGTGTGTGAGCTTTGGAAACAAGTGACCCACCTCAGCTCGATGGTACTGCCCCTCTCCACTTGCACTCTCCATTCACAGCGGGCGTTTGTTGGGTAACTCTCCAGAGCTATGTGACCCTGAGCTTGCTGAATGTCGCCTCCACACGCTACCCACAAGAGAACCATAATTACTTTCACATTACTGCTAAATATGCTTGTGTCAGTTGCACTAAACATTTAAATATTGCAAGTTCTGATTCCATATGCGGTCAGATCATTTAAAAAAAAAATCAAAAAGATGACAGCAGACGGCCAGCCTCTTTAATAACCATGATGATTAACATGGTGCTGGTATTCATGCCAACATGTTGTGATCTTCAGAAGCAGAAAACAAGATGCTGAAAATCCTCCGAATAGATTGATGTCAATCCTCCTCACTATAACAGGACGAGGTTAGGGGGGAAATTGGGATTTGAATTGGCATTGATTGAAAGTTTAGTTGCATTACAGAACTCACAAACATTGCCCTTTAGATAACAACATTACATAACCTACTTAATCTGAATGCAGAATCTGTGGGTACACATTCAACAGGTTGTGCAGGAAAACTGAAGTCTTGCATTAGGGCCAAATATCTTCCCTTGTATCCATCAAACTGACAGGAACTGTCAGAATGGAATCCAAGAGGCAATCTCGTGCAAAAAAACACTGATGGAAAAATACCAATCAGAGAGCTAGGAAACAGAAAAAAACTAAGAGGTTGTAAAAACTGAGCTGGCTGCAAATAAACAACAAAGCGTTGTCTCCACCAAGTGGCCATATCGTGTATTGCAACTAAAAAAACAAAAAGAATTTAAAGCAACAGAATATTACTTTTACTTTTGCAGTAGCAGCAGTGACCTGTGCTGCACAAGTGGTGTTTACAGGACCCTGGTGCGTAATATTCTTTTAATATCTGTTTGATGGATTGAGGTCTTGAATTTCCCTCGGGATAAATAAAGTATCTACCTAAATATGCATCAGAGGAAGCAGATCGGGATTACAATCTGTCAGTGTTATGGTTAGTTTTTATCATTCTGTTCTTGAATCAATTATTCTTCAGTGACAATAGTTAAAATCACATCAGTATTTAAACACCAACACTTTAATATTACAATTATTATTATTTTCTATGAATGCTCTTTATTGTGTGCACTATCCTCTTTGCTGCTGTAATGCTGTAAATGTCCCCGTCGTGGGACGAATAAAGGTTTATCTTATCTTATCTTATCTTATCTTATCTTATCTTATCTTATCTTATCATATCATGTCTTTGGAAATATTATTAACTCAAGTTCCATCTGGATTTAGTTTATTCTAAGCCAACAAACATCCTTATTTACCGTGAAGCGAACGGCGTACTAACTCACTTTTACAGTCTCCTCCACTCCAGCCTTGGCGACACTCTGCACAATACTTTCCATTAACAAAGAAATCATCGTTGGCTTTCCATGTTCCATTGTGGCAAGTTTTACAATTCTCGAAGAGACTGCAGCCTGGCGAGGACAAAGGGGGAAAAAAAACAAATGAAAGTAACTTCAAACTAATAAATCGTGTCATTTTCAAATAGGTTTTTGGTTGCTGTTCAATAACAACATTAGGATGTGTACTGATGTGTAAGACTGCAGCAGCTGTGGAACGATACTGTGAAAGTTATCGGCATCAACTGAGATCAAGTAGTCAGCACAGACATACTACTGCAGATAATCTATCTACCAGCGACAGTGGGAGGGAGCCGTACCTGGGTGATAGATACAGGGATCACACTGATCCACAGCATTTCGACAGCAGGGAACAGTGTAGCCCACCTTGGACCCTTTGGAGGGGCAGCGACACTCGATCAGATGGTACTCACAACACGGACGGCACATGGCGTTCCACTTACGGCTCGGGCAGTTGTTCACTATTGGAGTTGTAGAATAGAAACAAATGTAATGTCTGAAACCTCTAACACTTATACAAGTACTGTCTCTGAGCCCAAACTATACAATCGTTGTGGCCATATCTAGGCCTCCACATGTGGTTGTATTAGTGGTAGTGAACAGGGTAGAGGTACAAATCTGTCCAGTTTCTTGTTGTCCGATAAGAGATGCAACATTTTTTACGAGGGACAGAATAAACTGAGTTGCACAATTTGTCTTGGCAGTTGACTCTCGTTGCAGATAATTTGAGGCAGTCGCTGTAAACGCTACGCTAACACAGTTTTCAAAGTCTACAGCGTGAATTGAGAAAAGTCTTAGAGGACAGATGTGACTCATCGTCTGCAAATATTTCCATCCTTAGTCAGAACGTATAACACAAGTATAAGATTTCACGCAGCAAGAACATGCACGGGGATTATCTACTGATCTGTATGTAGTATAAACAATATACATGTAAAATGAAACTACTTTGTTTCTTACCTTGCGGCCAAGCTGTTCCACACATACAGAGAAGGAGGAGGGAGCAGTAGTGTTTGGACTCCAGGATGATGGGCATTGTTTTTTTCCTAATTAGGAAAGTGAACATGTTTGCTGCCAAGCTCAGAACGATAAACTTCCAGGTGCGTTCCAAGAAAGTAGGACCAGCTCAGCTTTACCTTCAGGTCTTCCTTGTCAGCTAACAAAAGTGACGTAGCCGAGGACGATGAATCTTCCCTCCACTGCACACTGGATAGAGCTCTTTAACTCTTTCCATGCATTCTGTTTCTGTTCCTCAGAACCTGAATTGAAGTCCAGTAAAAGTTCCAGTCTCTATGCTCTTGTCTCATTTTGAGTCTAGAAGAAATGCAGACAATAACAGGGGAAAATATCTGCTGGCGAAGCAAGCGGAGAGCTAATGAGGAAACCAGTGAACAGTGATGTAGAGAATGCAGAGAAAACAAATCCATCTGTAAAGTTACGGATGGATTTACAGAGGTTTGAAGGAAAATCAAATAAACAGCAGAATCTCTCTGAAGCTGAACGGCACAAACAATTTCCACCCATCACTTCCACTAAATGCATTTGTACATGTGCAAAAAAGCCAAATCTGTTTGCTGGTGCTTCATCATACACCAGCTGTCATGAAGGAGAAGACAAAAGATCCACTTCCCGGAAGACACACAACAGATTTCGTAATGACCCAATAAAATGTTCATGCTATCCTTCTCCGCGGATTTCGCCGGGAGCGATGAGGCTGTCAGGCTCGTCTCAGCCCGTTTTATACCCACGGTTTCTTCCATTACATAAGCCTTCACGCAGGAGTGTCCCTGCTTCGGGATCTGTCTCCGTTACAGGAAGTTGGAAGCAGAATACTCAGAATATTCTGTAATAGATAGATAATATATAATCTATAGTCCTTTGCCTGTTTAAAGACGGCAGTCTTTTACTCTCTATTATATCTTATGACCGTTATCTGATATTTCTCATGTCTTATCAACTGTATGAGTGTAGATAGAAACATTAAAATGTGAATGGAGTTCTATATAGTGATGGTGATCATCAGCATATATATTTTATACAGAGTATTGTTGCTATCCAGTAAATATCATCAGTCTGGGGATTGTGTTCGGGTTAACTCTCTACAATATATCTCCATTCATACAAATGTGTTTTTCTAAAAATGTGTTTAGCATTTTAGCTTCTCACACATCTGTCTTTGCTTCTGTATCTGGAGGCACTTTGTTGCTGGGCTTTGAAGTGGAAGAGTCGTATCGTACTTGGCTTCATACGAGAAATGTGCAGGAAAAAATGGGTCAAAGGAAAACAGAGAGACGTAACGAAAGCATCACAGAGATTCAGATATCAGCTTCATCTAAATGATCGATGTTGCCGTTCCAGCATGCACCACATGTGTTTTGACAATTAACTCGCATGTGCCGTCATGAACTTTGAGACCACAAGTCAACAGTTTGAAGTATGACTGGCCTCTTTTGAGTCCCACTGAAGAACACGAGCAGACAAAGAATGAAGATGACCGACTTTGTTACTTATGAGAAGTTTGTCTTGTTATCTACATAAGCAGTTTTATTGCAGCACTCGAAGTCGCTTGTGGCTTTAAGACAGAACCGGCAAATATTTATGCTTTTCAGAGAAAATGTCCCAGTAACTGTAATCTCTCCGATCAGCGAACTGACAACCATATTTTGACCCCCGCTGCGAGCTGACAGATACAGAAATACGAGTGACTGCTTGTGATTCTGGGAACCTTTGAACTGCCAATCATTGTCGAAAACATCGCCTCCCCCTGTCTTGTTGATCCTGACCCAACCAGACATGAGGGGGAGAGAGAGATGAGGGGTTGTGGATTCTACTTCCCACATTATGGCACAGTTATGAAACTGAATGTTAAAAAAGTTGTTGTTGATCAGAGACCAATGTATTTTTGGTTCATGTAAATGCACTGACAACTATTTATAGCCCCCCGTTGCTCAGAGCATCGATCTATTTGGAGGAGAGACGGCCATCCAACGCTGCTCCCAAAACCAAAACCACTGATGGCGATAGTGACGCAGAGAGGAGACCTCTCACAGAAGTCTGGTGAAGTGTTGTGGATGTAAGACAATTCAACGTTATCAGGAAAAAACAGCATTTCAGTTCAAATATAGTATTTAGCACATTTAAAGCTGATTTTGAAAATTTGGTCAATGGCCTTGATTCTAAGTAGACTCTAATATATGACATTAAAGTAAAGGTGTGATATGTAACATTTCCACATTAGAATGTCTAATATCCATTATACCTATGTTATATACTTTGTTGAGTTGTGTACTGACATTATCTCTCCAGAAATGTTCTAACCCAGAGAAATCTGTAGTTTTATTCAAGGTTACTGTGACATTCAGTTGGTCAGTGGCTTCATATCCCCTTTACACAACAGTAGTAACATCACATTTTGTCTGCCACATGTTTCTTTTAGCATGTCGGTTCATAACACATCATTCATTAATATAATATTTTACTACATTTGGCACAAGTGGCAGACATGAAGCTGATGTGTAGGGTCACATTATCACATTGCAACAACCACTTACGGCCATGTCATTGGAGTTAAAGGACATTACGTGAATGAGCAGTACAAAATGTACCATGATCAACATTAACCGCATCCATGAATGTCTGAGTCACATTCCCCCAACATGGTCATAAAACTGCATGAAACTGAGGCCATTAGCTTATAATTACAATACACAAACATAGAACAAACAACATCAAAAGATTTAAATGTAACACCAGCGTTATGGTACAATCTTGTAATATCAAAAGACAAATGAAAACAGCAGTATAGTAGCTCCGCCCCTTTGTGTGTTTTGTCTGTCGGGGTAAAACCCACTTCAGAATGATTTTTTTAATTGTTTAGGTGGCGCTGTCGAGGTATTTTTAAACACTCTTGTCCAGAACCCATAAAATACTCAAATCTTCACAAAGCCTGACACATCTGCAAAGTTTATTTTTGAGCATGTTAAAGACGCCAAATAAGCGACTCATTTCCGTGGGGAATAATAACTCTGAGAAATCCAATAGGGCCTCAGACCAGTCGGTGCTCGGGCCCTGATAAAATAGCTTTCCTGTATTATTCATATACAAGTAGAACTTTCACTTGTTTAAAAATGAACAATATACACATTCTAAAACCATGAGCAAGGATAATACTGATAATCATTGAGATCATCTGAATCAGCTCTCCGCTTTCCTATTGATGGATTATTGGACCCTGAGGCTTTGTAAAAGTATTGATCATCATAACTGATCTTGTTTACTGTTTAATTCTGTTAATGACACTCCTGTACACTTGAGGTTTAGTGTAGTTTGTGGGTGAAACATTTTGTATGTACGACCGTAATACTGGACAAATCCACATTTTCACCTGATGATCGCAGTAGATACAAAGTTAGGGGGATCCCAGATGTTAATACAGTCCCACCTGAAGGGAGGATGAAGGACTGTAACGTTTATCACATCCAGCTGTCCACATTTGACAAACAGGCCGTCATCACATTCACATCACATTTGAATAATTCATTTTTAACAGACAGAAAGAGGAAGAATGAAACGTTCCCAGCGGAGTTGTAAAACATCTTTAATCTTTCCGTTACAGGGGCTCACAGGCTCTGTGTTCATTACAGTGACATGTTACATACTGGAGACATAGAAAACTGGCCTGGAATCGATATACAATCCTTCACATGAACCTTTTCAAGTGGAAACTGTCATGAAACAAGTTGAGCGGAGTGCAAACATGGACTTCACAGCTGGGGGGGAGTTATTGATTGATACCTCAGTCCTCCTTGAAGTGGAAGAGCATGTGACAAATGTGAGACATGTAAGTAAATATCCAAACAGATTTGTATTCCTAACCAGCCGTGACGGCCGGCTGCTGGTGTTGCTTTCACTTGTGATTCTGTGTGTGTGTCCTCAAGGCAAATTGTGTTTGTGGACACGCCCACTGCAGCAGGAACTAACGCAGAGGCAGTGTCAGTACTTTGACAGGTTTTATAAGTCTGTCTGTCTTCGGACGGACTTTATCCCAACGTTGATGCTACAGTCACAAAACTTTACAAGTGTGAAGTGGAGATCAAATTGAAGGGCAAGTTTGACGAAGGGCGTGGTTCAAACAAGGGTGACGAAACATTACACCCCTGGACCACATTGTTGAAGTCGTGAAACTTTATCGGTGTGAGTGATGCAGGATGACAGAGAGAAAGCAGGAAGAGTTGCTGGTCTCTTGCATACAAAAACAAATAACATAATGTGGTTTCACAGAGCTTCTGACTCAGCTCAGAAACAAAATGGTAAGTTGGAAATAATTTAGAATAATAAAAATTTGTGACTATCAGTTTAAAAAGTTGTCGTGACCGAACAATAACATACATTCAACTTGCATGTTTGAAATCACCTCTAAGAAATGTATGTTGACCTTAAGTTACAAGTCACAACGGTCCCCCCACCCAGCGAATAAAAACACTTCACTAAAACATAAAAGACACATTCAAAAAATCAATATCATGTTATAAAGGACGTTAAAAAGTGTCCAAGGTAAAAAGCTTTAAATAAAAGTTGTATACAAATTCTTTGAAACACCTTGACACCTCTTGGAATGGGATGAACCCACATTATGATTACACCCAATCAGAATCACTCCAACAATGCAACTGACTTCATGTATTATCACTCCCATCAGTCCTACTCTAAAAACAGAAGCAACACAAATATGATCATGTTCTCACCGTCATAAAAACTGCATGTTTCTGCTAAGAAGAGAAGTTTCAATGATCACACTCCCATGTTGCCTTTCTCCCTTGGCAGCAGTTTTTCTTTGGCCGGGTCCTGAAGTTTGCTGGAAGGAGTCTTCTTCATTTCTAGGCTTTTGACCCACGTGTAGGCTGACGAGCCTCCAAGCACCAACATGTTACTGGTCCACCACAGAAGGCTCTTACTGGAAGATTTGTACATCACTGCAATAACAGTCTGAGCACAGGCCTTTGCAGTCCCCGAGACATTGTGTGTCAGTGGACTCGTGTACTTAATCTGGAGGCCGGTGACGTAGCCGATCGCAAAACCAAACACTCCTCCAAGTGTCATCATGCCCCAAAACCCAAGGTCGGTGATTTGGCTAAAGCTGAAGAGACGGCCCAACTCTCCGTTCACAAGAATAAGTGGGATGAAGAGGACGCAGGCGTTGATGTTGTTGTAGTAAGACAATTTCCAGATGTTTCCATCTACTGCTGGCATCACCTTCTTGGTGTAAATGGCGTTGAGAGAGACACAAGCGCTGGCCAGCACCCCGAAGAAGACACCTGTCCAGGAGAGAGACCCTGCCATGCCCTCCTGGTCCACGCCGAGCCAGAATCCCCCTGAGAACAGAACAAAACATACAGGACTGGGTCATCTCAGGACACAATGAACCCTGAAGAACAGTCGACAGGCCAAGCTGAGTCAGCTGAATATCAGATTGAATGTTACAGTTCACACTGGTATTGTTAGATTATCAGTAATGCAGTAAATGAGAATTTCATTTGGTTTAGGCCTCATTCAGACTTGGCATTAACATGGGTCCTGGGGACCTGATCGCAAGTGGACTTCTCTAAGAACAGCAGTGACTGCATCTAGGTCATATTGACATCTCTCAGACCGGTCCTGGAGGTGGTCTGCAGCCACATTCTTTTAGCAGCGTAAACACAAATGGTACTCAATCACAATCCTCAGAAAATAGACATATTTATATAAGTGCATCAAAACTATTCAGGTGCAAAAATTTGCTTTGAATGCACCCCCGCCTTCTTTTGTCTATGTGCAGCAAACTAGAAACAGGAAGTGTTTCTTCATCCCGCTAGTTAAACACAAGAATGACTTTATTCTTTGCAAACAGAAGTGATGTGTGTTCATCTGCACTTGGTGTGAGGAAGACCAACATTTCTCCTAACTGCCGGTTTGGTTCCCGGACCTTGTCAAATCCTTATTTATCGTCTTCAATCTTCCCTTCTGTCTTCGCTCTACTTTTGTCTCTTGGTGCCCACTTCTTAAATCTAGATTATCTTAATTCTGTCTAAGTAATTCTTATTTAGTGCAATCCAATGATGTGATTATTTAATCTTTCCTCTTATATTTAATAATTTCATTTATCCACTTGAGATCGAATCCTCCAAGACGCTTGTCGACACTAAATCTGAACTAGACCTTGGAGAAATGATATTTGGTGCACAATATTGTGCGTTTTGGATACGCTAATTTGTTTTCATTGTTATTTTATTAGCTACTGTATTCCTGAGCTACCTATTTAACCAAATACATATATTCAATGTTGTCTTTTTTTGTTAGCTAATGTGATATCTATTTGTGCTCACTTCCATTCACTGGGTCGATCCAGAAATTGGAGACACCACTTGAAATCCAACCTACCTAAGATGATGCCACAACACAACAAAGCTTGGAAAGATGTGGACTGTTTCAGGACGACATATGATAACAGCACGTTGAACACAGTGCTGAGGGAACGACCGACTGTGTAGAAAGCCACTCCGACGTGTTTTAGGCACAGGTTGTTGAAGGTGATCATGCTGATGAAGACTATCGACAGCGGAAGGACTTCCCGGGACGTCTTCACGTCGAATTTCACCGAGGGGAAGTCGATCAATCCCGGGCACACTCTGGACAGTAGCTGCATGAACCAGCACAGGACCACGGTCACCACACACTGATAAAAAGTCACAAACAAAGGCGTGTCCAGGTCCCGATTGTCCAACAAATAATTGTTGAGGAACACCATTGTAATTGAGATGAACCAGTACAGTACAACAACAGCAGCTATTCTCATAGCCCGGAGAATGAAAGGCTCCCCATGTCCTTCTTGGTTCATTATTTCCGAACCGGCCATCCTAAAAATACTAGTCCGCTTCAGCTGTGTCCGGTTCATTACAGTTAGAAAAGAGAGATAAACTTGGGCACTAAAGTGAGTTAAAATGAAGCTTATGCTAACTATACGACACAAGCATGACTACTGTTCCGCCAGCGGTCACAACATTATAACTTCCGGTCTAGATGTTCCGCAATAAAAGCATCTCGACATATCGAATCCTGACTAAAAACAGTTTCCGGTGAGAAAGAAAACTACATTTGACATCGTAAAAGTACCCATTTAAATTTGTGGTACCTTTGTATGCCAAATCCATACTTATATTTATATACAGATACTGTATACCTATATGCTTACTGATATTGTAATATCATACCACATATTTTGAAAGGAGATTGTAAACCGGATGTTCATTTAAACCAGTTACTTCCTTATTTACTCTTGTTTTTTTTATTTAAAGAGACAGGTACTTGAATTAACGTCCGAGATCAAATAATGTGCAGTACTTCAACAACATAATTGCTTAAGGTTCAACTATTGCATAGACAGGTCTGTATTTCACAAGACTAGCATTGAAAAACAGCATCTATGAGAAAGTGTCGACATATTTAGTGCTTGTACTTCATCACCTTTGAGGCAACAACAGGGGCACAAGTGACACCCGGTGCCCTGCAACTCCTGCAGAGCACAGTTTGTCCTTTAGAAGACGTGTGTGGGACACAATGGGAGTTTAAAATGAAACCAAGTAACGGTCTTTTAAGAGGATGTTGTTTTATGAGTCAGTGCTTGAGGGTAATGCGTCAAGTACCTATATGTCTGGGTTAAAATGATTTTAAAGTAACACAGTTTGAGTTTAGTAGGTTTGGAACCGTTATTGTAAACAAGTGTAAAAAAGTTTAATTCATTTGATTTTTTTTTTTATATTTTCAATGTACCACTGTATTACAGCCTCAAGACAGTAGGTGGCAGCAAATCACCAATATTAATTAAATGGTGAAAAGGATCAGACTCATAACAGTCTGCAAAGACATTAAATGGTTACATAATGCATTGAAACATTAAACAGTCGGACGTAGTATATGCCAGAGAAAAGAGCAGCATTACAACCTAAAACACCACCACATGTAACCTGTATATGACAAATATACTAACTCATACATCAAGCTTTTCTTATTATGACAACTTTAATTTCCCTGAGGACAGCAGCCCCTGATCACCTACAACCTGGTAAAATGTGGCAGTAATATCAGTAAGGCCTAGAATAGGTTTATTCTTTTCTAATCACAGACACGACCTGCGATGAGAGAGGTGGCTGAAATGAAACTGATTCAAACCAGTGACATTTCTTTTGAATGTAAAATATGCAGGCCATTTATCTGTCATCAAAGACACCTGCGCATAGATTTGAGATGCTTAAAATGATTTGTAAGATCCTACATCACATTTTTCCTCACAAATGGGTTGTAACACCCCCAGAGAATTACTCAGCTGGTCTGACTGAGGTCTTGTTTTCTCGTTAGCCCTTCCACTTGTGACCCCCCACACTGTGTAGGAGGCTGTCCTGGCCAACCCCAGCAGGCAGTTGGCAGCAGTGGAGGCTCGTGAGATGATTAAGTTCACATGGGCCTTGCACATTAGAAAAGCTGGTCAATGTGCTCAGGCTCTCTCCCCCTCCTTCAATCCGCAAAGAGACTCCCAGGAAGTGATGTACACACTGAGCAGTGTGTCCAAATAGATACACACTAGCGAGTACGTCGGGCATTGTTTGTGGTTTCGGAGCATGTCCTCCTGTTCATGTTGTCATTGTATGGCAGTGTCACTTTGCTGGCGTGCAGAGTGTTGACAGCTGAGTTGCGAAGCCATGCTCATGGACTCATTTACTCTCTTAGCAGAAATGTAAAGAAAACAATATTTGTTCAGCCTCGAAATCTACAGAATATTTTCCACGGAGTGTGCGACCCCTCGATGTGCTCAGCTTTCTCCGGCTTTGGAAGAGAGAGGGAGAAATGCCAAGGTAAAGCAGAGTTTGATATTCACCAGATTGTCTGCCTCCCTGACCTCTGCTAGCCGGGGCAATTTCTACACTTTATTAGTGGGCACAAAAGTAGAAGGAAGGTGCTGCAGGTGGTGTCTGGGGTCATGGAGGCTGTGAAGCATCTCCACTGTTTGTTAGTTCATCCCCACTTAACATTTCAGTGAAGGCCTCTGTCAGATGTAGGAAATAATCTGTTTCCCAGCTCAAACTAGTAAATAAATCTTCTCAGAACACATAAGAGACCCACATACACCAGAGGTTTTGCCTAATTGTGTATCTCAGTATTCATAATTACAGTATTAAATGATTCTATTTTACGATAATAATGAATTTCTCTTTTATGTTTTGTGTTTTCAATCACTGTCCAGTCTTCCTCAACAATATGTTTTTACCTTCCACATTTCTTCCTAAATATACAGAATCTCTGCTGCTTCGACAAAAGCTAATGAAAGTTTGCTCTAAAACTATTCAGTTAGTAGTCGTTACAATTTATGCTTCATCTAAATCGACTTTCTTTGATTTCGGCAAGGCATTACATGTGAAAAACATGTTTGATCAGGGTGTCTAATCAGTGTTCTCGTTAATAGAGAGAAACCTGCTTTGATGCTGCAGTCGAGTCAGAATTAATCAACTCCACCTGATGTTGCCACGGTCTCCTAGTTCCTGGCTGGCTGGCAGAACTCCAGCTCACAGTCCTGAGTCCAGCTCTCCAGACTTCACTCTAACAACGTCTGCAATGGTCAACGACCTCGTCCAACAAGAATCGGTGCCAGATGACGGCCACTTGATAATGAAATTAACATAAATGTCTTGATATAGTTCAATATGTCTACTTCAACGATCCATTTAAGGGCGATAGTTCATATTATGTATGTTCACATGTTCAAGGCACCTGTCAGTGGAGGTTATCAGAATCAGCTTGGACATGTTGTTAGTGCACAAACAAGGAATTTGACTCAGTCAAAATAAGATATTTGGTCTGAAAGAAAAGTCCCTATATCTCACTGAAAAGCTACTTGTTAGGCGATTGCGTCTCTTTGACTATAAATAAGT
>CAAKHC010019375.1:13459-26135 GCA_901007825.1 Macroramphosus scolopax | reverse complement strand
AACAAGGAATTTGACTCAGTCAAAATAAGATATTTGGTCTGAAAGAAAAGTCCCTATATCTCACTGAAAAGCTACTTGTTAGGCGATTGCGTCTCTTTGACTATAAATAAGACAAATGTACTTGTGAAGATTTAGACTTTTTGCAGTGTTGGCATTGTGCAGAAGGCTGGCAGGCTCCAAAATCACATCATCAGAGAGCAAGACAGGTCATATGACTCATAACTCACAGAAGAGTGACAATTAAAGTGTGATGCAGCGTGCAGACAATGCTGCTGCCAGCCTGCACAGCAACGTTCTGTCCATCCGTTCTATCATGTACTCCTATCCCATTATGAAAGGGACACGGAGTTGGCAAGTTACAAATAGCACAGTCAGATCTCCAATCGACAAAACACAAACACAAACGCAACAGTTAAAGGCAATCAACAACTCCCCTGTCAATCAGACTGCATGGAAGAAAGATGAGCGGAGCTCCGGGACTTTCATAATGTAACACATCAGAATACTGTTGTAACTCCTGGTCTGATCATCCGGTCATGTTTGTGGATGAAGTGAAACAGGATGAACATGGCACATCGTGTGCAGATGGGTGTACCACAAAGGTCAGCAGCAGACTGCCTCACTGAGTGGCTCACTGCTTACAACATTGGTAATGAAGCCAAAGTGGTTGTGTACCTACTGCACGCTTGTGTTTCCACTCCCCTGCACCGCTGCCTCAGGGCTTGGTTAATTATCTCCTTTGTTTAAAATTGTTCTCACACAAGCCTTGAATGTGCTGTTAGTGGGGCGAATGAGCTGTTTGTGCTCGGATCAATAATAGGACTCCTGTGAAGCATTAAAGAAAAAAAATCCTATTCTCTCCGGTGATTTCTCTTTCCATCATCACTTTCTTTGCGTTTTTTTTTTTTTTCCTCTTCTGTTACTTTCTGGCTCACTTGCCTGCTTTACTGTCTGAGACTTCTTCTATAAACCAGAGATAAGAGGCGGCAGGTAACACATAGAGACATAGAGCTACTTTTATTCAATATAGTATATTTGCAGTGTTATTTCAGAGACAAGAGGAAGTGACTGCTGCTACTTTAACTTTAATATAAAGGAAAAAGATCAGTACATCTAACTTAGACCTTCGAGGATAATACTGATATTTTTCAACCCGGTTGGTTTCTCCATGTGTGGAGTGGAAATTACTCTGTTGGATTGACCGGCTTAGCGGCCTAACTCCCCACTGAAAAGGCTCTGAGGTGAGGTACTGGTGTGGCCAAAGGCGTATTTATTTACACAAAAAGACATTACAAAACTAGCAAAATTAGGGAGACGTTAAACTCAGAGCCAGGACTGCAGACATGCGCCCGTCCCAGGTCCACCTGCAGCCCCGTCTGATTGGACCTGGCAGCCTTTTATACCCCTGCTCAGGCAATCAACCTGGACCGCACCATGTCCAGGGGAACGAAGCAACACTCTCCAATTCAACATCAACAACACACACTCCACATCTCCATGAACTACAATGCATCAAACACACAATCAGTCAATGTCAACCCCACTTCAATACACGTCAGCTCCCAAGAACAACCCAAACAATCCCATCAACAAACACTTGACCTCCCCCCTCTACACTTCTAGCACATGGTTCACTCCTGGAACTATTAGTACAGGTGCTCGGACCTCTGGGACCCTTTTGCCTGAACACCTGCAGAACAAAGAGAGCTGGGTAGGTGTTTAACGAAACAATTCTTCATATGCTAATTATATTAGGTAACAAAGTACCACAAGTACCCCTTTGTTGCATTTCCTCCCCCCTCTCCTGGCGCAAGCATACTGCCTCAATCTTCATAAACATACGACCAGAAGGCCAGCGAGTCTTCAGTCCGGCCAAGCAGGTACTCTTACTGCTCCCTACCAGCGACAGCAAGTTGCTGACTAGATGACGTGGACCTTACAAAGCCACCAGACGGACGGGTAACGTGACATACAAACTATTCATGCCAGAACACAAGAGGAAGCATCAGACCTTTCATGTTAGCCTGTTGAAAGAATTCCATGTCCGTCCAGAGACTGAGCAGCAGCAGCAGCAGCAGCAGCAGCAGCAGCAGCAGCAGCTGTTTGTACGTGCAGTTCAGGATGAGGATGTGAATGAAAGGTTTTTCCCCACCAGTGAAGCAGGGCCCGGCCCCGTGGATCCGTCTCACCTGTCACAAACTCCCTTTGTTACACACTCATAGGAACCTAACATACTGTAACTGGTCTGGTGTTGAGCCGGTACAACAGAGCTGAGACAGCAAATGGCAACGTGCTGTAAACGACGGGGCAACTGTCTGTTAAATACATTAACCAACTCTTATTATTAGCGTCTGATGTCATAAAAAGGATCCAAATGGAAGCAAAACTTTGTTTATATTTCACTTCTCCTGTTGCGATGCCATTTTCTGTTGTGTTTACATGGAGAACGACCAGACGACAAACAGGCACAATCTTATTTTCTAATCATTCCCATTATACACTGCTATTTATGGACTGTACGACTACGCTGGGCTAAATACTGGGCCCAGTACAATCATCTCAGTCCCTATGAGTCATTTCAACCTCCACACCTGGGGAAATAGGGCCCTGGTTGGAAAATAATTATTCTTTAAAGGGAACATGTATATTTATATTCCTTAAGGGGTGACCGTGAATCACCGTAGCACAGAGGAGGTGCAGCTGTACCGGAGGGCTGCACCTATACTGAAGTTACTGCCGAACAACAATACAAGCAATTGATGTCACAGAAGAACATTTTGTACAATATTCAAAGCATGAAGGACTGTTATTGTTTGGACAGAGAGTTCATTATTTTGCAGGGAGATCGTACAAGGTGAGAAGTAAAGACGTCTTATATTGTGTCTATCGCTCGGTTGCTATTTAACAGTAGCTGCATGCCGTCATGGACCACTCCAGCTTTCCTCGGGGGAATATAAGTCTTTAATGAACACCAGCAGCGATCCTTTAAGTGTTAAATGGTTTGTGGTTAAGTGCTGTGGTAGTGCTCCTTTTGAAATGAGAAGAGTAAACAGGCTACCGTCGATACCCTTCACACCCAACGAAGGAGGTTCTGTTTCCATGTACTGTTGTATTAAACAACTTTTTATTCCTAAACCCGTCAATAAAGCAAGACAAGTTTATATATTATAAATCTGTAAATGTCAGGAGTGGACGAAGATGGTTAAAGGGCAAACACACAAGTAAAGCTTTCTTTCATGGAAGAGGAGAAGACTTGTCCACAAAAATAATCACCTGCATCAATATTTAATTGGCTGGTGACTGACAGTTAACAGCTAATGTTAATGGCCCGTGTTTCATTTGTTATTTATCAGTCGGGTTGTATCCAACGGGCCTTTATGAAATAAACAGGAATATTTCTAATGACTTTACAAGTGTCTCCAGACGTGTGATGGGTTCAGCGGTGGAGTTGCATACAAAAGAAGGGTGGGATATTCGCCCTGTCAAAACATGACACTACTCATTACAATAATTAGGTCTCTTCCCTCGAACTAGCTCCGAATCATTAAGATATACTTGAATGACCTCAGGCGCCTTAGAAATAAAAGATTAACTTCGTCATAGACATCCAGCTCTTCCCTAAAGTCTCAGACAAATGGACTCAGATTTAAACATGAGATGTTTGTAATTTCTGGTGCATCCAGTCGTCCGCTCCGAAGCTGCAGACGTCCACTTGGCCGTCATCCTGCAGCGACTGCTTCACCACATTAAATTGACAGTTTAGAGAAAGAGAAACACATTTATAGTGCAAAGCGCAGTGATTTCATCATCAAAAACCGTGATTGATGATAAGTTGAGAGCTTCAAAGGATTCACAACTTAGATTTGAAATCATAATGGGCTTAATTGCACGTCGACAGTCGTCACTTTAAGTCAGACTTTGGAGAATGTGGAGCCAATTTTAAGAGACGTCGCTTGCAGTCGCAGCACAGCTTTAAAAAACTTGGTCAACTTTTGACTTTTCATCTCTTGCATCACCCCATCCCTCAAAATCAGCCACCAGGGGAAAAAAAAGCTCATCAGTGTAACAGACAAATGATTAAATAAGCGGGACGAGTGTGTGTGCGCTGCGACGTGTTCGGCTGGTCGGGTCTGGTAAGAATTAACTGTATTCTCCATCCTCTCGTGGCTCCGGCAGCGTTTCTGCTGACACAGTGAAATATTGATGTGGAATAAATTCCTGTCTAATTAGAGTGGCTGAATTAATCGGGAAGCATTTAATTAGCAGAGTTTTCCTTCCAGTCAAGGGGAGGTTTTGATCTGAGCCATATGGCTGCTCGGATGTGCTCCGGTTCACAGGCGTTTAAATACAAACTACTTTTGTTAGAAAATGAGCTTCTCGTCGGCAGAGGGTCTTGTGGGATATTTTTATATTTGAATGCCATAATTGCATTTTCAATTTCCTATCCTGTTATGTTATCTAAAGAAAGCAAATATGTGTGTTGATTTGTGGGAGATAATCATTTGTATTATTACGAGAATATGAAGTATTTTTCACTTTAACATCATCCAAATGAGTCCATATTCCTTAAAGTGTAAACTGGTGTAATATCATGGAGTTGATCAATCTGTCCTGATGTCATCAGGTGATGGTACAAAGACAGAACTAAAGACGGCAGATCAGCTCAAATATTCTTAAGTCTGCAGAAAGGTAAAAGGTCAAAGGTTCATAAAGTCTTCGGCATTCGACGTCACACTGAATCTGTGTTTACTGTGGGTGCAACACACCTGTGCATTGCATTTCTACATTTATGATCAGCTCACAGCAGGACATAACCTCTATATGAAGAGTTTCACACCGTTATGACCTTTACACGTCTTACATCCGGAGCCATCAATGATTGAAACATTTCCTGCCATTCTGGTTCCACGATCTGCTACAGTTCCTGTCAACTCTTTATGGCCTCTAGCTGTGTGCAAACAGGAGAGACTAATAGAGGTGTGGTGACCAGACATCGTGTCAAGGAAATTTGCCGACTCGAGGCCATGACAGGTGAGATATCAGCTTGCAGATACCATCTAATCTCAGATTACTGCCAATGAGAGTGAAGAGTACTGACGGACAGATTCCTGCAAGCAACCAAGAGATGAGTGAGCAGGAAATAACTCATTCCTCCTATTGGACTGATTCCAATCATGTTGGTCTGTATTAATCATTTAGACACAAACTGATGGGAAACCCGGTTCTTGGTGGAATAACACCAAAATAATTCTTTAATGATTAATGAGAAAGTTCGGCCAGGTGAGTTTTAAAAGGTGTTAATGGACCGCGAGCTTCCGAACATCTCCAAACAAAACACAACCTTTAACAGTCACCGGAAATAGTTATCAATTAATCTTTCTAGCCAGCACCAACACTTATATGTGGTCCATCCTGTAGCTAACGTCAGCACCAGCCGCCGCCTCCTTCATCCGCCCTCTGACTTCACTCAGGGGAAACAAAGAGGCCGATATTTATCACGACATGGATGAATAACCATCTCACTGTTATCATACTGCCATTACCCACAGGCGTCAGAGGTGTAAACCAGCAATGTATGCATATGCTGTTACCTGTTTAGATAACAAGCTCGGGGAGGAGAATTATCACAGCTGCTCAGCTTGCAAGGCAAACAGGCAGTGTTTGTTTGTCATTGGGATCTGCCTGTTTGCGGATGTCGGCTCTTTACTGACGGAGTTCAGAAATGCAAGTGGATGACCCTTTTACAAAGTTGCCACGGCTGTTTGAAATTCAAGACCACCGTTGCTGCAGTTATTTATATTGATAGAAAAAGGTTTGAGGCTTGTGGGAAGTTTTTGCTTTGGGAGCGAGATAGTGTTCGTTAATTATTTTGGTTAATGGATTTTAACCGAGGCTTTTTTTTTCCCTCACACAACAAAGTCTGTATTAATTTGAAAATGTCAAATATAAAAGGTGTATTAGTGTTGTGTGGTCATAATGTTCTGACAAACAGCAGGTTCTGTAGCGCTCAGCAACAACGACAAACATCACACAAGAAAAGTGAACAACGTGATGCTGATTCAGGATTCAAAACTCTTTGGCTGTCTGAGGCAGACAGGTAACACAATAACAAGAAGTTTTCCACATCATTATATAGCGAGTCACTATAGAAGAACTGTGAAGGCTCAGACAGGCTTTGATTTGCAACATAAAGACACAGTTGAGTTTTCAGGTGTTGCTGGTTTTCCCCAGTATGACTGTCAAGGCTGATGTAAACAAAAATCTCTCTCTGTCAGCAAAGATTTGCGCTGGATAGATCCAACACGCCACTCAGCCACCTGTCCTGCTCTGTGTTATCATCGATGGCGCCGGTGAGCTGCCAGAGTTCTCTTTTGTTGCCCGGTGAAATGTGAGTCTG
The DNA here is from genome assembly GCA_901007825.1 of Macroramphosus scolopax. Lineage (NCBI taxonomy): Eukaryota > Metazoa > Chordata > Actinopteri > Syngnathiformes > Centriscidae > Macroramphosus > Macroramphosus scolopax. Next base: position 19,738 of record CAAKHC010019375.1, on the reverse strand, counting down.
ATGACCGGACAGGCAGGGTGATGTTCTCCACAATATTTAACATTCAGAAAGGGAACCAGAGGAAAGAGTCGAGGGAACATCTCCGGCTCACCGTCCTGTCTTACAATTGTTTGATTCTCCAGAAAAAAAAGCAGGGATCGTGGATATCGTTGTTACCAAGGGTGTGAAGTTTGTCCATCCCATTTATATGAATATATTCTCATCTGAGTCGCACATTTAACACCAAATAAATAACTGTCAGTCTCAGAAACAGGGGAGATTTTGATGGATGCTACAGACGCTCTTTATAAATCAATAACACCATCATTTCCTCACTGCTGTATTGGGGCCATTTGTGCCAAGGGGCAGTAAATTGCCTTTATAGCCCTATTTTCAAGTGTAGGTAGAACGTGCAAAGAAAACATCCAGTCTGATGGGGTTTCTCACAGAACGCTCTCTTGCACTCGATGCTAATGATGAGAAAAGCGACCCAGGAATCAATCGGGGAACTGATCGTAGGGTAAGTAACTTAACTTAGGAGGCTCTCTCTTGGACACACAAAAGAAAAATGGTGAGGAGCGATGTAATCAAACAAGGTCGGATAAAAGCCGTATATTTCTGGAGCAGAATGGAGTCACAGGTTTACTAATGGGCTCTTGACTGGGTGCAGAGTCGCTGAGGTTTTTTATTTCATTACAACCACAGCCTGCAGCTTCAACTGCTTTGTGTACAAATCTTCTATCCATTATGTGGTAGATTGGAATTTTCTCACATCACTCACATATTTGGTTGTATCATATGTAACTGCACAAGCACCCGGTGGTTAAATCAATAACTTTAAAAGGATTTGTTGTAGGTGTCTTGGTGAAGAGATAAGAGAAACAAGGGCCTAGAACAAGTCATTCAAACATTGTTACAGACTTCAAGAGGTTTTCTGCCTCTTTTCATGAGAAAAACAAATTTTTTTAAAATCTGTTTTAAATGAAATTCGCTATCAGTTAATCATAACAACTTTCGTGCTTCTTGATATCACGAGCTAGACTGTTGATGAACCGACAGCTGCAGTTTAAAGTCTGTAATCTTGCTAGAAATCTAAATCAGGCCTGATATCACTGTGTTTGTGTCCTAGCATCATATTCAAAGTGCAGTAAAGCACACAACGGACAACCAGGCTGCGCATACTTCCGTGACACAATCTTGGCAAGATGAGGCAAAAGTAACGTCAAAGTATGGCTCGGGCCCAATGCTGATGTTCCTGGAGTAATTCCAGCATGTCAGAACCAATCTATTGCCAGCTGCAGATTATCCACGGCCTAATACCGAGGGCCTGGGCCGGAAAAAAGGTTTAGCAAACCCTGAACCCAACTGGGTCAGCACAAGAATTGAAAGACTTTCTGGTTCCAGAACAGCTGAGTTGAATTCTGGGTATATTATAACATATTTGTATACTTACACAGACACACATACAGTATGTCCTGATATTGCAAATAAATAATTTGGGAAAAGGAAAATAATTCAAGAAAATAAGACAAAAGAAAAACTGTTTGAATGAAAGAATAAATTCATTTTTACGAGTTTGGTTCAGAATGTAACTACGACATAAAGACAGATAAAGGAAGAGCCGTTTACTTTCTGTACTTTTACTTTTAAAGGCCAGTTTAGTTAAAACCAAGTTCACTGAGAGAAACTAGGTCACAGAATGAGGTACTGACCACTGAAGCCCAAAATTAAAGCACACGGTGGAACAGTGTGGGAGCAGCTTATTTCATGGGCTAGCAACAGACAGTTTCAGGACTTCCTCCCGACTGGAGAGCGCAGTGTGTGTCGGTGTGTGTGTGTGTGTGTGTGTGTGTGTCGGTGTGTGTGTGTCTGTGTGTGTGTGTGTACCCTAGCAAGCTGTTCCAACCCTTTCCCCCACTTTCCCATCTGTCACAGTCTGCTTGGCTGCTGTAGAAAAAGTATATATCACTGAGCAGCAGTCGCAGGATTCAATTGTTATCAAGTTCACACCTGTCGAACAAAATCTTCTAAGTGGAGAGTGACCATGGCGATGTAACAGAGATCAGCTCGGTAGATTGGTTCCGTCGCTCCTCACTGCCGGCGTAGATTTACAAGGTTAGATAATGCGTCTTGCATTATTCCACGAAGCGATAATCAATTAACCGCGCATCATTTGCTCTGCTGATGTTAGTACATAGCAGTACGACCGGGTTGGGTAATTGAATGTAACCCACGTTCAATTCCCCAAACTCCTCCATGCGTTGAAGGAATTCAAACCCTCCAAGTGGAAGCTGACTGTGCAGGATTTCCAATCCGTCTGTGGGGCGATACGTTTTGTTCATTCAGCGCGAGCTTCACTCAAATTTATTGACCTTCCGCTGCACATGTAGCAGTCATTTTCTGCCTTTCACTTCCACTTTACAGGTTTCATGTGGAGATTTTCCCAGTTACCTCCCACGACCTGCCCCGAGCAGGAACACAACAAATTGAAATTTTGCCTAGCTTGATGAAGTAGCTCCTGTAAATAGAAGAGGACTGATGAGACATAAATCAAACAAATTACCTTGTTGATATATTATCTTATAGAAATAATATTTTTTTTACAACGCAGTGACAAAATAAGTAAATGTTCATTTTTAGTAGTTAAATAAAAAAAATCAAAGAAAGCAATTATAGTTATACTAATAGAAAAGGTATGAAAGATAATATAAATACATGAGCAAAACATTTCAATATTTCATAGTTTGCAATATGTCAAAGCTGATGAGAGGACGGTCAGATTGTAGGATTAAATTAGTCAACGAGTCTCGGTGCCAAAACACTAAGCTGTTTTTCCACGGATATACTGTAAGTAAACAATTCGTCCGCCAATTTCATAGCACCATCAGTGTCACCCAGGAGGAGCAGGAAGGGAACAGAGGATAGTAAATACGAGCAAGCAGTTGGCATATAAGACTATCTGCTTTTATTTAGCAGGTAATTAAGGTTAGATGGAAGTTATGGGGGTTGATGGTGTTAATCTGATTGATGAGGTCATTTTCTTCCAGGAGGGTTTCCTCAGACCCACCTTGTCTATCGTCTCCATGAACACAAGGTTAAAGATGTGTGTAGCTGGCTTAAGGCACTTGAGTTTATGCTTCATTTATCACCGTGATATGGAAGAGGAGTTTATCGTACCCTGAAATTACATACTTCTCAGATATGGGCTTTGGATATATCTCAGATATGTGCTTTATTAAATTGCTTCTGACACGGTTCAATTGAGGCCGTCTGGTCTGAAGCCGCCGCACGGCAGTATTTTACCGCTATAAATCAAAGTTCAGCGACACACAACTACTGAAAATGTCAAATAGTGATTCACCCTCTCCTGTTGCTTCTGATCAATCTGGGTCCAATAATATAGTCATTGCGGTTTGACTCGAGGTGCAGAGATCGTTACTAGAAACCCCTCAACAGAGATTTCTGTCAGGAAAATCCTCCCACGGGGGAAAATAAGTTGACTTTCTAGTAAGTTTGGTAATCGAGCTGAGCTGTCGCAGTGATTTGCTGCCTGTTATCTTTGTGGGAGCTTGTGGCTAGTTTTCTGCCAAAAGACATGAACCTAAAAAAAAAACACTCCAGCAGCCAATCTGAGATAAGAATGGATTATTTTTGTGTCTAAATGCAGCATAGTGCTCCGACACCGTCGATCCACACAGCCTGCCATTTGAGAAGATTATTAAATCACTCCTGTGCTGTCCGTCAAATCGACCTAAGACACACACACAAAAAAACAACTATCCACACCATCCAGCGAATCTACTCTCTGAATCTACTGTCTAATTTCATGCGGGCTAAAAGCTTGGCCTTTCCTTTCAGTTTCAGCTAACAGTTTCCTCCACTCCAGTTTGTTCTTATCTCTCACCACCGAGTTGAGAGAGAAATTAAATTACTTATCTCCGACTTCATTAACTCTCTTATCTTTGCGGAGGCACATATCAAACAGAATTTCTCTTAAACATCTTCCCGTACTCCCGGTCCTTTCATGCGTAAGATATTCCAGCATGGCAGCTGTGTTTGGGGGAGAAAAAAAAAATTATATTATTCTTCATTTGCTTGACATTTGGAACATGTCGTGCATTGATAGGTTTTCTGCATTGGTCTTTTTGTATTTACATAAACAAAACACATGGGGAGAAGCCTAGTATTTCATTTTGATGAATATAATCATTTTAACTATTACAACTATTAAAAACTACATGCTGCACCAATTAAAACTGACTGATTAGTTTAATCATAGAATGCCACCTAAAGTGATTCAAAAACAAAACTCTGCGTTGGCTCGTTCGCATTGGAATTAATTAAACTTAATATGAACCTCTCTCTGCCTACATGGGAGTCGGTGAAGCTTACGTTCTCAAGGACGGTGCGATATATACGCACACGTAAGCAGCAACTAAAACAAAAATATTTCCAAAGGGAAACTAAATGGTTGATTTATTTCTGACCTTGCATCCGTTTCACTCTCACGTCTTTTAACTCGAAGTCACCGGCTCATTTTCTGGAGACAGAAACATGAACTGTGTTTCACTTAATTAGGAGTTTATTAATAGTCTGGAGAGACTCTGTGATTTTGCCTAATATGAACACAATGTTGCACAGTTTGAACTGTCAGGTCTGGGAGTTTTTTTTTTAATTAACATCAAATATAAATGAGGTGCATTTATATAGCCTCGTTCTACTCATTCACACTCACACTCTCACCTGCTGGCAGAACCTGCTATGCAAGGTGCCAAGACGCTACCACGTCTACAAACAGTCCTGCACCGAAGGGGAAGCCATCAGGAGCGGTGCAGGGTCAATGTCCTGCTCAAGGACACTCTGACATGAACTCTGCAGGTGCCGGAGATTTAACCAGGAAAACTCAGTAAACATACAAATCAGCATCACGTTCCTCCTTGTTTTCATCATCAGTTTGAACAAAACGTCCTGAATGCCACGAAGGCATTAATCACAACCCCAGAGGATGAATTGGGTCATTATTTTTAGTACGCCGTTTAATTAATGGTTGATGTTTAATGAGGAAATAATTAATGCTACACACTCATTAACAAGCATATATAATGTATAACTCGTGTAAAAAAAAAACAAAAAAGCATTTCACCAGTGGAAATCAGTTGGAATTTGCAGAACAACACACATCCAAACCAGACATCAGCTGGAACTATAAATCTGAGCACCTTTGACGCGACATCAGACACAATTTCCATGCGCATGTTGTGTGGTGTGTACGTGTTAATACAGTAATACATATGCATGAATGGATGTGCAAACAATGTTAGCATTACACGAGAGCGGTTTTGAATATTCGATGAAGAATCGACTTCCTTTGTTGAAGATGAATGTGTTCTGCATCAAACTGAACCTTACTGCGAAAAAGGATTCAACATCAATGATGATCTTTTTAATGTTTTTGTCAATATGAACTGCAGTGAGGATGTAGGAGTAGTGTAGTGGCTTTAATTATATCCAGATAGCAGACACATCCCTAATCTGGGGCTCTTTCAGCACGTTCAGCTTAGTTACAGGGTGGCAAGTGTTCTGTAAGGTGCAGATGGAATGACCTGGGCTGGATATTGGTCAGATTCGGGCCATATGAAGTCGACCTGTGAGTCTGAGCTTCGGCAGCCACACTCACCCCGAGTCAATGCCCTGAATCAGGCCCACAGAAGGAATCTGAAGATGTGAACCACATTTGAGCATAAACCATTCTTGCTATCAGGCCACAGGTGCATCAGAGGGCTGCGTCTAACCATCTCTCTCCGGGGCTCTCATTATGGGTGGGGGAAAGGAAATGATGAGCCCCGGTGTAATCCATTATGTGTCAGTGCAAGAGAGCAGCAGCCCAGACGAGACACCTATTGAGTGAATGGAACATATTTCTTCCTCGATGATCTCAATCCTTTTGTTGCTTCCCAAAGCTGCGAGCGTGGTTGAAAGTTTAAAATGTAAATCTACTGGTGGATTGAGTTTCACATTAGCCTTTGAAAGTATTTTGCCTCATTACATTGGTAAAAATATGCATGAGTTAATAATAAAATGTAAAGTTGTATCAAATAGTTTCATGCTGCCATTACCCATCTTTAAATCCTGGCTACTACGTGCTGTATGCCGGACTTTAGGACACATTAGCATTGTGTTCATGTTTGCTATTATCAGTACGTACAGTCATTTGTCTTTGTGACTTTAATATGCATTAGCTATTGCAGCATTTCTGATACAAAGACCAGAAGCCCGAGGCCCAGCTGGAGAACTGTGGTA
>CAAKHC010019375.1:0-13439 GCA_901007825.1 Macroramphosus scolopax | reverse complement strand
TGGCCCCTCCCACCAGACAGACCAAATACACGGGGGGTGAATAAACAATTATCAAACTGTGCTCTTTTGTTCGTGTGTCCTCGCCAAAATAGTATAAAATATAACACGTACATGTCAACTTAATTTAGGCCTTTACATTTCTTTATATTTCAAGGTTCTTTTAACTCAAAACATTGTCTTCAGAAAATATAATGGTTTGGCCCAATTTGGCCCCACTGATTGGTTTCAGGCTTGTTCTCTGGCAAACTTATTTAAGGGCGCTGAACCCTACACTGAGTCTTTTCTTCAGAGCGGAGTCAAAGGTAAGAGGTTGTGGTTGTTGTTTGTCCCTATCCTGGCTATTAGGTGTGCACCCCTAACAGGTATGGAACAGTGACAGTGTGTGTTCAGACTGTCACAGACACATTAGCATAATGTTCATGTTTGCTATTATCAGTATGTACAGTCATTTGTCTTTGTGACTTTAATATGCATTAGCTATTGCAGCATTTCTGATACAAAGACCAGAAGCCCGAGGCCCAGCTGGAGAACTGTGGTAGCTTCAGTAACACAGATGATGAAATAAACCACTACAAGGTATTCCCATGTGCACAACGTGGTTTTCTACTGACCGTGAGCAGTAAATTGATTTCATACTTCTCAGAAAGCAGCATTATTATGTGCCGTCATTCAGAATAGTTATGATAACATTTCTGCCGTCAACTTGATGGATGAGTCAAATCACTTCTGCTCTTCTGCTTTTTGTTTTTTTTTCTCAGAGCGTGAATGGATTCTCCAGTGCTGAGATTTATTCACATCATTTTCATGGTTATTTCTGTGAACAATGTTTGTTTGATATATCCACTACTACATCCTATTACACACACTCACAGCTCATTCTGATACCACTTCAAACTGTGACTTTGAGAAACTATCAAAGAGAAGAAGATGGTTATACAAATAATTCACTTCCTTCCTTTGGTATCATCTGATTTGATGTGGACATGGAATAAGCACACAGAAGACAAGCTTCACTATTATCCATTCACGATGTTGCTACTAAGCGGCGTACATTTCCATACAGATTGCATTTGTTTCCGTTCAGTGGCTCAGCCGAGTAATGAGCAGTAGAAGATAACAGCATGTAGCTCATTTCCACGTACCTGCACACAGTTTTCAACAATCTTACACCACATTACTATAACACAAGACACATCTAACCACCAACGGAAGCTGTCCACTATTTGTACTGCACATGAGCTGATATCTTCAATCGAGAGAGTGATTCATCGGAGCATATCGTTCAAAACAGACTTCCCTTTCACCCCGCAGGTAGTTACAGTAATGATAGGCTTCATCAGAAGGAAGTGGGGTTCTTTTTGTATTCACAGTTGGAGTAATAGTAGGTTCATCAAAGTAAGTGCCTGCTGAAGGCTGGATAACGTTGACAGTGAGTGAGCAACAGACTGTCACATGCTTAGTTGACTCCTCCATCCACTATCGGAAACATCAGGGGCCTTTAGCAAGTTCAACACATCCAGGATATCTTTCAGTGATCTGGCCTGAGGAAACAACACAATCCCAGATGGGCAGTATCACGTAGAGCAGAGGTATTCAAAAGGGGGTCCGCGACCCCTAGGGGGCCCGCGGAGGTCTTTACGGGGTCGTGAGACAAACTTTTATAATTTTTTATTAATTTGTTTCCCACAAATTTAAAATACACATTAACAGGACTCCAACATATTGTAGCGAACGGATAGATTGAGGGAGAAGATGTTAACTTTCAGTCCTCAATGCACACATTCAGGGACACACAGGGTCCCGATTAACTCAGAGCCTGAGACTAGCCTGGACATGTCCCTCCAAACCTCCTGGACACAAAGAGGAGGACCCGCCCCTATCGCTGCTGTGCCAATCACGAGGCTGCATATTACACACCGGCTCTGTCAGGCTCCCCGTGATTGGCCGAGAGCCTATTCAGTCCCCAGCTGACTAAGATACCGGACACATGGACGCACACTGCAATATATATTATAAGAAGATAGCTTAGTAAAAAAGAAGAAAATAGAACAAATAACAAATAAAAAAACCCGACGATATTTAGTTTAAATTTTGCAAGCTATTCCTGGTCTGAAACACAGCTGCTTCTATTAGCAACAACCAGTGCTGAGGCTAGTATGTTATTATGCTAACTGCGATTTAACTTAGAAACCGTGAAAAATCATTGCTATGTTTTTGATTGAGAGACACAGAGGGTTCCGAATGCCTCAGTATTCACATACTCAGTGCTGGTTTATTGATCTGGGATATATGATATATCCTATAATACTATTCATGGATGACGTATTTGATGGCCAGTTCTGACACTTGCTGTTTTTCCTTATGCATCTTGCCAAAACTCAGCAGTGGGGCTGTCACTTTTTCAAAAACAGACATCAAATGAATTCACAGTAACATTAAGCTGATGTGAATGAATTTGATCGCAACCCATATACCATGATAAGTTCCTGTCACAAGCATATGATGGTCAGAAAGAGAGTCGGTTTTGTTCGTCACATGAGATTGTATATTGCTTGGAGCCTCCGCTGCCTCATTTGGTTTGCAAGCTGTCACGTTGTTATCTTACGGCAGCTGCTGAGTTTTTTTTTAAAAAAGATACATTGGCCCCTTATATGTTAATTGGATCCTTCATTTATAAAACATCTCCTCCACACAATCATTTTAATTAGAAAACCGGTGATGAACAGTCTGCCATGTTGAAGTCACCTTTTTCGTTGACCCACCCATCCACAGGAGCCTAACGAGGGAAATCCAGTTGGAAGATCTTTAAGATATCGAGCCTTCCTTTAAGACGCAAACGCTACAGGGAGTGTGGAAGTTGTTTCTGAACGACTCCAATAGGACTGAGGTGTACTTATCCATCAGGAACAGCCTCCAAATCTCATTCTCCTTTTCATTAATTGAAAAGGAGCCCTGAAACAACTCGAGCCATGGTATCGCAGAGACTAATTAGAGCAGAATCATCCAATATCTCAGGTCTTGTCCAATGGAAGAGCTAATCAAAAGGATGTTTGTCTCTTTCTGGGTTCACAGTTGGAAATACGAGTATTGTTTTTTTTTCAAAACGGATCTACTTGCAGAAACCTGGGGAATGTTGTCAGTCATCAAGAAACAGAATGAACAAAAAGTCTCTGCCCTGTCAAATCACATGCTTTTTTTTTGATTTATCAATCCACCACAGGAAACAACTGATCAGAAGACCTCTACTACTCTGCAGAGGATATGAGGTGAGAGTCTGTTAAGATGTGTCTGTGAATGTTTATTTTTCCTCATTATTGCCATGTTGCAGTGAATGAGTTGAACAGGTTTCTCTGAATATCCTAGTTATCACTGCGTATGGATAACTCTGCATGTAACCTGGCTTAACCTGGATGTTCTAACGAGAGTATTCTACCTGAAGCCAGGATATTTTTTCTCCTAACACATCTCAAACACCCCCCCCCCATCTTCTACATTAGTACAGTGACATACATATAAGACTCATTCTCCCAAACTGAGTTTTTTAAAGGCACATTAGTCCATGACCCTTAAATACAACTGGATAAGTGATTCATAATAAGAACGGATCTTTGTTGTGATGGTTCATTTCCCTTCGTCTCTTCCACACATTAATTCTAATTATGGACGAGCAGTTTCACCTTCCTGTGTATAAGCAGTTTCAGAGTCAGACTCCCTGTCGGAGCTGCCTCCCGTGATAAAACAGGGAGGAGAGCCAACATTTCTCACTGCCAGGAAGGCGGCAGATTTATCAGATGACACATGGGGCGTCAAACATCAGCAAACACGCTGCCAAGTTAGCACTAACAAGTACTTGTGAATACATTAGCGAAGCCGTAATATAGCATTTATTGCTGTATGTGACTCTGTATGTGACATTGGTCCATTTAATGAATATTCTTTACTATTTTTGTGATCATGGACATTATAGAAATATCAATACCCCAAATAATATGTTTACCCTTCATCCTAAGAAACCAATACCATCAGATTAGGAAGGGGAGGATTGAAGCTGTTAAATGGGTTCTTCACATGTTCTGCATTAGTGATCCAGATGTAGCAAACACTACTGGCAACTACTTAAAACTCTTAGTTTGGCTGCTTGTTGGTTCTGGTGTCACGGAAGCCAGCGGAGCTTTAGCACCTTGCCAAACTTTTTTGGAGGACAGTGTAATGGGTCTGGCTTCACATGCCCATGCAGAGGCCAGAAATTTCACTAATTTCATTCATCTGGACTTTTTCAACAGCACTTTAATTTGCCTATATCTGGATAAATTTAAAGAAAACAGTCTGTTTATCGTCATTGTAAAGTCAGACTAAACAACGAAGTGTGTCCTCGGCATTTAACCCATCCGGTACTGAGTCGTTGGCAGCCACGTTCAGCCCCCAGGGATCGCCTCTTTCTTGCTACCAGTGTCTTGGTCAGGGGCATTGACAGGTCTTAAATTCCTAAGGAGGATGTCTTTGATGGTGAGGGGAAGTGGAGCAGCCGGGGGAAAGGACCTTCCCGCTGTGCATCAGTGCTAACCACCACGCCGCCCAAGAATATACATGATTTGTGTATCCGGGGCAATCAGCACTTTTGCTTGAATACCAAGAGATCTAGCAGCAGAGATTTGTTTTCATAGCGTATTAATGATTAATGATTAATCCACCACCCCAACCTGCCTCTTTATGCACAGTTTCATGTAATACGTCATATATTGACTCCATTGGGTTAATCTTACAGCTGCATCTCACACAGACGCCAAAGGGTTCCTTGTGTCCTTATATAGTCTATTGTGATTTGTTCCTTTCACATCCACTGATACTGCAACATAAAAAAAAGCAGGACTTTTTTTTCGCCATCAATAAGACAACCTACTATGAGACATTTTCTCGGATGCTGATTAAGCAAGTCTCATACGATTGTACTTCTTTATGAGAGAATTGACAACCTACATGGCGTTTGATTCGTTAAAGTCAATTGGTGAGTCTTGGATAATTTGCTACTCGAAAAACCTGTTAAGGTTACACACCTTATATGTGTCAGCATGTTTAATTTCATGTGGAATGTAGCCAAAGTGTGAACAGTAAAGTATGAAACAGCCAGCTGGCTCTCATAGTTTTAGCATATAAGCCTGCAGAAAATTGATTTTATGATATACTGAGGCTTTACTGTGGCTCTGTTTACTTCTTTTTCTTATTTATCTAACTCTTAGTATAGCTTCCCGCTCTCCTATTTCAGAGCCTAATTTGAGACCATCACAGTGTTGGCAGCAAAGCAAATTGAGTTTTTCCAATAGGAGTGCTTGATTTCCATCCTAGCAGGTCCAAACATTGTCGGAAACACCAAACCGGAGCACAGATTGAATCGCTGATTCCAGTTTTTCTTAGTATACACTCCATCAGCCTGCATGTTACAAGTTTCAAAAGAACTCATTCGCCTTCCACCTCGGTGAAAAAGTCATTTTATTTTCTAAAGAATCTATTTAGCTGATTACTGTTGCTGTGCTGAAAAAAAAAAAAAAAATCCCTGGCAACACAAATGCATTTGTTTTGTGGACCAAACTTTCCCTGTGAAATTATTTCAGCGATGGAAGGAATAATATACTGCATCTATTATTTAACCTTCAAAGCCACACTGCAGTGGTGTTTATGTTTTAATTCATGCTCTCTTCAGCTCTTGGTAATTCTGTACAGCAGAACTCCGCTATGTTACACCTCTGAACAGGGAACACATAACATGAGTCAAAAACAACACCAGGGATGTCCAAATCTATTTCTTTTGAGCTGAATCCCCATCAGGTTCTTTTATATTGGATACTATCTGATGATGCAGTGCCAGATCTGAGACACATATTTACTTAAATGCAAATTAAATATGTCGATGTCACATTTAAATATCAACTGTATCTGCTAATTCTGGCAATGCATTGGTCACAAGCTTCTTTATCAGAATACTGGAGATCCCTGATATATTTGTGAATATTCCATCATGCATTTATTAGCTGCAGTACTTATCCTGTACACGTTCGCCGGGAGATACACTGTCACATTCCTCCCCGGTCTCAGGATTTGTTGAGTCATCAACATACTGTAATTCAGCAGGATTTGTCTTTTCAGCTATTTCTATTTGCAAGTAGCAATAGCAGTCGTCTGTATCATCACAACTGTCTTCAGGCTGTGCTCTTTTCCTTTTTTTGTCTCTGCAGATCTCTGTACATTTTCCCTGGTTGTAGTGTTCCAGACTTGGGTGTTAGTAAGGGTGGAAGTCATGGGGCTCTCCCAGACACGAGGTAGCAAGGGGGGAAAGATTGGTTTATTCAACATCTCCTTTCAGTGAGCTTTCTCCTCTCTCTATGAGCCTTTGTAGAATCTGCAGGAGCATCTTGTTAAAACAGTCACCTGACCACTGACAGGTATCGCACACTTCTTTGTTCAGCTGTGGGAATTGGCTGATTCTCCAGGGTCCTACTTGATCCTCCCTTTGTACGCTCAAGGGAAATCTGAACTCAATCATATATCTACGCATCAGACGTCACTGACAACATGGAAATGAGTAAGTTGTCGTCTGTGTACATCGTGCAAGATGAGACAATAAAATAGTTTAAGTCCACTTTCACATATTTTTCTCGCCGTTTCCTGATATAAAACGGAGTCGTCTTGTTTGGAGGTATCTGTTGGTACAGTGGCTCTATCAGAGAAGGACTTGCATTGTCCTTAAATCTATCCTGTAAGATTGTGGAACCCCTGTACATCTGTGGCTGCTATAAGGAGGTCTCTCTCTAATATATTCCCTGTGGTACCTCTTGAGGCCCATGTTGAATCAGATCTCCTACAATGAGAGTTCCATTTGAACTCTCTCTACAATGGTGTAACCTGGGTCAGTCAGTAGTTTGTAGTTTTGGCTGTGGGTTTTCTGTGGTTCAGTTTTGAAATGATTCTTGTTTTCCGCCTGGCGTTGGGGTCGTTCATGTGTTTTGTGTTCTGATCTTGTTGCTTGTTTCTTGTTTTATTTTGAATTTATCTGCCTTGTCATTCTCCTGTGTTTTACTTCCTGTCTGTTGTCCGGACCTTTGTTATTGATGTCACCTGTCTCTCGTCCGTCAATCATCTCCCTGTCTGCCCTTGTGTTCTCACCTGTGTCTTGTGACCGTGTTTTGATTTGAGGCCTCGGCCCCCCTTTGTCTTTGTCAGAACCTTCCCAGTATGATACTTTATTATTCTGTCAGTGTCTTAATATCTGCCTCAGTGTTTGCCTCAGCATCTGCCTTGGTTTTTGCTTATTGTTTCATTCCTGCCTGGCACCTAGTTTGATTTAAAATAGATTATTATTTGATAGGAACCTTTTAGTTGGTCTGGCTGTCTGCGCTCGGGTCCAACTGCCTTCACACCACTCGTCCGCCTGCCAAACCGTGACAGGGTCCAATCTATTACCGACTACTGATACAATTTGCCCCAGGTACTCAAACTCAAATTTAGCTTCATATCTTACTGTGCAACTGTTCTGACATCCTCCAATGTGAGAATGAGTCAGGTTCTTTCAAAACTTTCACTTGTGTCCACCAATTCATCCAATTATCACACTAACCCCTTGTAATTTCTTTCCGTCTCCTCATTGTCTGTCCTGCGTGTCTTGCAGGCAGACATGCTGTCAGACGGTTGTCTGACCTGGTGTGGTGTGTGTATCCCCTGACCGAGGCCACGTCTCAGGTACTCAAGTAACTTTTTCCCTTGGACGAGCTTGACAAGGAGCTCTTCCCAGATTCAGATTTATCCGGACCAAACTCACAAGGGAGTGCACGTCTATTCCCGTTCAGAATCTGAGCAAACAGAAAACATACAAATTGGCGCCCAAACAAATTGGCATTTGCAGTTTGATATCGTTCCCGCACTCCTTGTCAACACCGACCTCAACCCAGCACACCTAACTCCAGCTGCCTCTATCTCTTTCCTCTCTTCCCCCTTTGTTTCGTCCTATTTCGGTCCATTTGCCATCGAATGCTCTCTTGCTTTACCTGCCTTTTTTGACCTAAGGAGTGTGCACCATTTCTATTTCCTGATTTAGTAGAACTGAAAGTACGTAGCCATTTAGTTTATCCTCATGTATGTGTCCGCTGTACTGATTGTGGTGCATACATTAACAGTAAACTCTAGCTAAGTGGTTATTAATTCCATTGAATAATGAAGTGCAAATATTAATATCCAATACAGTTTGTTATCTAATCCTTGTATCATGCTGTTGGTTCAGATCGGTCATACGTCATTATTTGGGTGTTATTCAACCAGCACAGATTTGATTTGATCTGAATTCCAAACAGTACAGATAATAAAGATGTATAATTAGATTATGTTTAATACAGGTATACTTTTTACAGCAGACCTCTCGGAGATAAGGTCTTAACAAGCACAAAGTGAGTGAGAGTGCTCTCTATACCTCTGAGTGAGGGGGTGAGTGAGTGAACGGGGCGAGTGAGTGAGTAAGAGAGAGAGCAAGTGCTTTCTGGATCTCTGAGTGAATGAGTGAGTGAGAGGCGTACAACATCTTCTGAAGGATGTAAGTATGTGTGTGTGTGTGTGTGGGGGGGGTTATAACATGTGTGCTTTAACGTAAACTTAAACTTAATGAATCATGTTTTATGATATTTCAGTGCGATGGTTAAAGGACTGGTTGGTTTAGACGTGGAAGCACTAGGGTTAGGGTCAGGGAACGATCGTGTCCTGGGTAGAATTTTGAAAAAGTTGATGTTAAAGTCGTGGGTGAAAACTTGGTGAGAGACAGGGATCAAACTCCTGTCTCTCGCTGCGAAGTCTGCTGTTACTCAAACCCATCAATTACCCCAAATAGAATCCTATCCATCCTTCTATATGCACACCATCTGACGGATGGAGAATGGCCCTACTACCTTAAATATCGGCTACTGAGAACACGTAATTACATACATTTAATGGCTAATAATAATCTGAATTAGATGCTATTATCCAGATACTGAGCATTGAACTTTCAACTTCTCAGCAAGGTTGTTTGATATACGGCTGGCTATCAAAATACAAATGCTTGGCTTGGCTCTATTCAACTGCTGCATCGGTGTTATATGCAGGAAACTTGTGTCTGCCTATGAATGCACATTTGCATTTATTGACATTGACAAATGTATTGTTTTTTATCTCGTGAATGAATATCAGGTATAATTCATATCAAATGGGAGCACAGTTGACAAGTAATTTAAAGGTCTCTAATTGTCTTTGATTTTTGCAAGTCAGGTTTGGTATTTTTATTTCTCCGGGGAAGAAAACATTATTTTTATGCACACTGTATAATTGATGGTGATTCATATAACACTTAAAGAGTAATGACATGCCACTGTCATCATCGCTACCTCAGGATTTTACTGGGAAGTGAGGCCTGAGGACAGAGTTATTAATGGGTTTTCTGCTCAATACGTTCTGATAATCACTTTTTAAAGCAGCCACCCCTGGGACTCTCACGAAGCCTAGAGATTAATTCAAGTCATGTTCTAGTGGTTCAAATCAAGATGCAAAACGCATATAAACAATACAGAAAACAACCTTCCTTTGATAACAATCATCATAGTAATGGCTTGTCTTGTCAAGTAACCATAAGGTACCTCGAGGAACCCAAAGACACTTTACACAAGGAGGGAGACAAACAAAGCGACAACAAGCAGAGTGGCTGTTTAAATAAGACCATAAGCCTCGTTAAGCTGGTTGGTTTCCAGGTGCTATTTGAATGTGCCTATAGATAAGGCACTGCACATGTCTACTGGAGGGGAGTTCTGTCCCCAAAAGACAGCTGGCTGGTGTGTCGGTAGGTAAGGAGTCTAATATCTGCAGAACAGGATATATTGAAGAAGAACAGATACTGTCGGGCTTGACCAGGAGCCAGTAAAGGTGGATGAGGGTATGGGTTGATGTTCTGCCAGGGCTTGTTGGGTTGCAAACGCTGGCAGCTGAGTTCTGCATGTACTGGAGTCTGTCCAGGGCATTACTGGGCCCCCTGGACAGGACTCAATGGCAATAGTCGGGACGGCAGGTGTTGAAGCTGTGGATGAGACTCTCGGCGAAAGAAGCTTAGAGATGCACGTAGTATGGAAATGATTATGATTATTACATTAAGTATGATCTAGTTCTATAAGCATCACAATTTGGTGATGAGGATGTAACTCAGGGAATAGTCTAGGGACTGACGTTCTAACAAATACTGACTAGCTAATGCCATGGTCTCAAATGAAGTCTATATCCTGCCAGAGCTGCAGACACTTTCTAAACCAACTTCGAGCTCATTTGGAGGGCTTACACACCAAGTGAGTCCCAGCAGAAGAACCAGAGAAAACCAGTATGAGGAAGCCTTCAGAGCT
The DNA here is from genome assembly GCA_901007825.1 of Macroramphosus scolopax. NCBI lineage: Eukaryota > Metazoa > Chordata > Actinopteri > Syngnathiformes > Centriscidae > Macroramphosus > Macroramphosus scolopax. The sequence continues at coordinate 3,042 of CAAKHC010019375.1, read as the reverse complement.
GATGCAGCTGAACTTATCCATCATGGCGGTGAGCAACTCCAAAGGATGAAATCACAGAGATTCAGGCTTGGGAAAGGATTAGTCTTCAGTGAAGCTTGTTGAAAGCACAAATGAAAAAGAAATACAGTTTGCGCTTCTTTATTCTATCAGGCCTCCTGTACAGCTTTTATCTTTTAATGAGCTTGATCATGCTGAGCGCCATGTAAACTCACATGTATTGAAGGTCAGATCTGAATCAGTTAATTGATGTGAGGGTTTGAATTCAATAAAGATAACCTGATTCTTCCAGAGATTTCGGAAGGTCCCAGTGTGAATTGTGTACAGGTATGTGGGGAAAGTGCTTGTATTTCATCTGTGAATTACTTCTCCATACTTTTGACTGCTGGAGTGTATTTCCAATTTGCCCGAGTCTATTAGCACTCAGTTTCGATTACCACCACTCTAATGGATGTTGACACTGAATCTACTCCACTTGCAAATTCGGGAACCTCACTCCTGCAGATGAGCGGGAACGTCTCTTCAGCAGCTGCCGCAGATTTTGAGATTCAGTGTGACAGCATGAAACAAGGCCCGTGGAATCTGACTCGCATCTCAGGAAGTTAGGAGGAGGGTTTGAGGCCCAAAGTCGTGACAGAACTAACAAAGAGACATTCAAATTCATAGCAAGCAGCACAGCAGGCCCTCCCCACCCCACACACTAACCTTATTGCATTTCCAATTACCTGCCCGGTACTGGAAGTGCAATTGGACATTTAGTCCTTGATTGAGTGGGAGTGTTGTCTTAAGTTGTCCGGTCTAGTTGGAAAAGTTTTTCTGAAGGCAGCTGAATGATTGGATAACTTAAACTGAACAACACATAGATAAAATGTTCGACTGCAGAACGCATACAAAAGCTGTCATCTATAGTTATTGGTTTTTGATGTGGGTCTGTTGAGGGTCTGCGTGCTTGAAATATTGTCAATAAAAGTATATCTAGGCATCTCAGACCATGCTGTATTATTCATTGTAGTGTTGTGTTATGATATGAAACCCCACTTGGATCTAAATTCCCACAAAAACTTAGTCAAAAGAATCCAACGTCACACTCAAGCTTGTAGGAGGATGATGATTAGAGGATGAACTATCTTGACAGTCTTGTTCTTATATGCAATGAAAAGGTTGTTAAATATCCCCAGGTATTCCCGGTTTAATGACCAGCTGGGAGTTACATATATCAGCTGCACAACACATGAGACTGTCAAGAAGAAACAAACCTATGGATGTTTGGCCCATCCCTTGAAAACACATCGCAGTTAAAGTTCCCTGAACAAACTCCACATTCACAATGAGTCTCAAACAAATTGACAGTAAAACAGTGGCTTCAAACTTTTCTGGATGACCTCACTTGGCCCTCATTAACACATATTATTCTCCCTGCTTTCTCTTCTTGACAGTCAGTGGATTTGTGAGTGAAACTGGCTGTGAACCTGTCAATCATTTCAGCAATCAATTTCATAGGGATAACAGAAAAACAAGCTTCTTTTTTAACACAGCAACATTCTTTCATACCCACTGGAGAAGGAGGAAATTGGACTGAAAACAACCTTCAATTCACTGTTTCCAAGCTGTTTTTTAATTAGGTTGTAGATCCGAGAAGGAAATGCACTCACAACTAGTGTATTTCAATGAAAAAAAAAATATATAAACACAAAACTACATTTGTCTTTTGACAAGATTATATCTGATAAAAGCTTTTCTCTATTTAAGAATAGATTATTATTAATATACAGTGTGATGTTTTGAGGGTCAGTGTGAAGAGGTACAATCATTTAGTAATTTGCCTGTGATTAAATAGAGTGCATCACTTCTTATAATATGTTCAATACATTTGCATTACATTTCATAGTTCTGGTGTGTCACACAAGTCTCATGATTGCACATTTTAAACCAGGGAGATGACAACCACTCTGTCCCATTAAAACTGTGACGATCACTTACGTGCTCCTCTTAACAAGTACAACCTCAACATGTGTGCCTCCTCCACACACACTCACACACATGTTTTGTGTGAGTGTGGCCTTGTGACACAATGAAGCCCCTTACCCGTAGCCCGATTTAGAAAACATGTGGGTGGGGTTAGAGACGAGAACATTCATATCTGCAATGCCATTGAGCAATGCACCTAACCCCCAACTGCTCTGTTTTCTCTTGCGGGATTGATAAATAAAACAATTATTAAAAATCTTGAGCAAGACGCTGAAGCCCTAATTGCTCCTGCTGAGCAGCTCCCTGCCTTGCAAGTCAGCCTCCACCATCAGTGTGTGAATGTGAAAGAGAGTGACTGTGGCAAAGTTGTAAAAAAGCTTTGTGATACGCTGTTTAAACAGACTCTATTTACCAATTACAAATGAACACATTGAAACTCGTTTGTTTAATGTGTAGAGTTTGACAATGCGGAAATATAATCACTATCTGGGTCTAACAGCTGGTCATCACAAATTATAATGTTATACATGACATCTTATGAGCACGGGACACAGCATGCTGTCCATTACCTCCAATGTGGCACAACACAAGTTGTGCATACACAACGCCGGCAAAAGTTTGTATTCGAACCCCCTACAATGATCTTTTCCGAAACCTAACCATTGGTTTTTTGTGCACAACCAACGTTACACAATTTTTGTCGGTTCGTTTAAAAGTCTAATGCTTGTCGTTACAATCTGGACCTCGTTGCAAATGAGTAACTCATGGTTGCAAACAGGAATTGATCTCCTCTACTGATGCAGAGTCCAGTGTTTGCTGGACGTATCCCCACCCCGACCTGCCTCCTTCTGCAGAGATCCATGACTCAAAAAGCACAGTGCGTCTAATATTGACTCCAAGGGGGAGTGAAAAAAAAAGCGTTTCTATTTGACAAGCTGGGAGTTTTGTTATTTGACACAGAGGGATGAGAACATGTTGCAAATACACGTTTTCACACCTGCCCTGCGACCTTCATTTCTTTGCTTCTGTCATTTCATTGCTCCGGTTGAAAATCTGTCTCAGCCTGTCACACCTGCT